>CAJVOY010000131.1:845430-893716 GCA_911197225.1 Penicillium salamii | reverse complement strand
AGAAGCAGGCTTCAATGACACAAAAGAGCTCTAAAAGACCAGTATAAAAGGCTAGAAATATAAAAAAAAAAAAAAAAAAAAAAAAAAAAAATGTGAAAAGGGAAAAAAGTCTCCAGCCATTGTTCTATGTGAACACTCATGCTATGCATGAAAATACTAATTGAATAGCACCAACCTGTCGACCGCGCCCTAAATGCCTTAATCGCTCACGAATAAACACCTTCGCAACCTCCCTCCCCCATGCGGTGCGCAAATCCAGACCATCGTGTACCACACCAAATACCCAAATACAGGGGGAATGTTACATTTCTGCTCGTGTTTGATGTGCTGGCAAAAGGGCGCGCGTCGCATGATCGGTTCACGGGTGCGGGGTTCTACGGGGCTATTTGCCGCTTTCGCTCGAATGGAGCTCTGCGTGGGTCGACGAAGGCTTGATTTGACCCTCACCGGGCAGATCTTCCGTTGAGATTCACTTATCGGAATCGAGTGCCCTGTGAAAGTAAATGGTTGACAACGCGCAGAATTGTCCCTGGTGCCATGGGGTTGAAACTCGGGGGACGAGTCGCCCGAACGTGAGTGTTCTGAGCCAGTGCATGTTGCTAGTAGGCACAGTCTTGCAATTTGAACAATTCCGTGTGCTTTCGTGTGGATTCACAAAAATATATTCGAGCAGATTCCATCACCTGAAATATTCGGATTGAGCTCTTGTGCTTCTACACTCGTGGGGCCAGGATAATTTGGGAATTCCAAGATCTGAACTGCACCCACGGCGAATGTGAACACCTGGTGGGATGGGAATATTGATTCCCAGGACGATCCTCAAACTCTCCCTCCATCTCGCACTGTTTCGACCGCAATCTACACTTCGGCGCACTTTCAAGCTGGGATTGATCTGCTATGTGGGTTGAAAATGCTTTCCACATAACAGATCAATTCCTGCCCGAGAATGCCATTGGGATGAACATTACCCTGGATATTATCTACGAGATCAGCAAATTCCAATAGACATGGCAGTTGATTATTGGAAAGCTATTCTTGTGTTATTCAAAAGTTTCAGATGTACAGCCAGGCCCAAGGTACTTAAGTACAGGTACATTCTAAAGTTTCACCTACACAGCCATAATATATACTTAAGTACTTAAGTACAAAACAAACTTCTAAAGTTTCAAGGTGAAGTATCTATATTTCCATAAGTAATATGTAAGACTCTGATACTGAGTATGATAATCTCCAGTAAAGTGATTATAAAGTTTTCATCAACATAAAGGAGGAATGGGAGCTGGGACTTCAGTCTTAAGATGGTTCTGCCAGAATGGACTAAATGCGTCCTTTTGGATGCCAAGAGTAGTTTACATACTTAAGTACAGTACAGAATACCATAGTATTTATAGCTGACAATGTCAGAGTAATGATATTTCAGAGCATTGACATTCCCCTGAAACAAAGGAACATCGGGGGCCAGCGCGTATTGGGCCTCAGTCCAATCATCGATGCCAAGGCCCTGTCGATCGGCGTTAAAAGTACTTAAGTACGGCGTAGACAACATTTCTTAAGTCAACTGTCATTCCCTCATTGCAATGTCAGATCTTCGAATAAAATCAGTCTCTTCGCCTTTGACGTCCGAAGATGTTTCGAGATGTCAAAGACCCAGTCACCTCGGTGAAAGCAAAGAGCACTGATGAAGTCAGCCGTCGCCTATGGGCGCCATTCTTTCTGCGTCGTCCGATTATGGTCGTCTTTCTGATCAGTTACCTAGCATGCTTGGGTGCCCTCATTGCACTGTACGTGTACACCCAACGCCAAAACCACACCTTGGGGATCAGGACAGATGGAGAGAGACTCTATTATCTCTGGACCTATGGACCGACCGCAGGTATGTAGGATATTGCCAGACGAGGATTCCGTTGCTAATGAGTCCATAGTATTTACCATACTCACTGCCGGATGGCTACAGGCTGAATATCGGGCGGCACAGCTGATGCCGTGGATCCTGATGCGCCGGGGCCCGACTGCTGCGTCACAGAGTATATTCCTGGACTACCTGTCAAAATGGAATGTGATGTCCCTTTTCGAGTCACTCAAGCAGAGGCATTTTCTGGTCTCTCTCTGCGTGGCAGGGTCCCTCCTGCTCAACGGTGTCACAGTGTTTTCGACCGGTCTTTTTGAATTAGACTCAGTGCTACTCACCGAGTCTACGGATATGACCGTGACGAGTAAATTTGGTGAGACTGGTTTCAACCCATTGACAAAGAATGCCAAAGCCTTCGCAGCTTGCATGGCCTTCTCGAATCGCAACATGACCCCCCCTGCTGGTATCCACGGCAAGTACACCTATACACCTTTTCAACCAGCTGCTTTGGAATCCACCAGAAATAGCACAATTCCCGCAGATAGAACCTACCAAGCAGAGATTGAAGTGATCAGGCCGTATTTTGACTGTCAGAATGCAACGATTTCATGGGAACTATCAACGGCGAGATTCACCGACAACGAAACCGCAGTGTATACAGCCCCAGACGGGTGTCGGTATCAAACAAGAGAGACGCCTTCTGTTTTGCTCAACTCCGACACGAACTTTGGAATCAATGCCGAAATATATGGCTGTCAGGGCCAGCGACTCAATGACACTGACAGTTCCGATCCCCCATATATCAACGATTGGGACATTGATTTCCGGATTTGGGCATCCATTGCCCCTTCTCAAACTCACAACTTGACAGTGCAGCAACAATTGACCTATGCCGACTACAAAAAAGATCCGTTCCGTGTTGTTGTATGTAAGCCCCAATACACCGCATACCAGGGCCCAGTAAGGATCTGGCGTGAGGCCGGAGGGAGTGCCAACTCCGTGGATATTCAACCAGACACTCTGAACGTCACGAAGGGAATCACGGGTGTACAGGCTGCAAAGCTAATGTACAGTTCCCTAAAATCTGCATCGACTGGATATTCTACCACCGGAGAACCTTCTGGATATCAATATGTTTTCGCAGCAAACGGTACTTCATGGGATAAACTCTGGGCCGACACATCTGCATTTGAACACGCCGTCGCAGATTCATTCTCATGTATGATGCAGCAAGTGTTAAAAAACGATTTGTTGCAAGACGAACCACACAATATCAAGGGAACCATGCAGTTGACCGAAGATCGACTTTTCGTACGCCAGATGTCGTTCTGGCTGATGGTGGTACTGTTAGGCATGTTGATTGCCACTGTCGTCATGCTACTGTGCCTTTTTGTACCGGTTGCAGTGTGTCCCAGAGACACAGGGTCAATCGGGGGCCTGGCTACCGTTCTAGCCCAAAGCCCAGAGCTCATGACTAGTTTTGAAGGTTCGCAACTCAAGACTGAGATGCAGATGGCAGCATGCAGGCCGGGCCAGACGCAGTATACCACCATCGCTGACATAGCAGGGACGTTCGCAATTGTTCCTCAGGATCAGCCTGTATCCCGAAGCATCGAGCCCAGTGATGGTGAGGACACGCCGCAGTGGTGGCACCCGTTCGCCTCTACTTGGTTTGTTCGAATTACCGTGGTTGTTCTCCCCATTGCTGTCATTGTCAGTCTTGAAGTCGCATACCACATCTCTACAAGCAGACGTGGAATAACTGTGGTTGACGGGAAATCACCTTACATCCACTATATCTGGGTGTATATCCCGGCATTGATCATGTTCGCAATTCGCTGCCTTTTCACCTCTGTTGAGTTTGGCACACGCATTGTCCAGCCCTACTCTACTCTCCGCAAGGGCTCTGCTCCCCCAGAGACAACAATCCTCGAGAATCAGTTGCGGAAGATCGCTGTGTATGGGGTAGTGGATACACTCCGAAAAAAGCAGTGGGCATTAGCTGCGGCGACGATAGCTCTGCTTCTTGCGGCAATCAACCCGATCTTGGTCTCTGGTCTGTTCACAGCCAAGGTTTCAGGGCCTACATTCCCTATGAACCTCACTCAGTCTACTCGTTGGGACCTAGGCAATCCTACCAATGCCAGCCTCATCATGCGCTACTACAGTGAACAGGGTTATAATACCGACCACACGGCTGGATTGATCCTCAACCTCAACCTCACAGACCCCCAATGGACGTACAACAACCTTGCATTCCCACAATTCTCACTTGCTAGCAACAACTCATATGACGAAGGATACATTGATGTGCGCGTCCCTGCTCTCCGCAGCCGACTTGCCTGTGCTGAAGCTCCCGCAAACACCTGCGAGTACATCCGGGGAAAATTGTGGTGTGAGAGTAAAACTAACTCGACCTGCTTCTTTGAAACGTCCACTTCGACCGTCGCTGATGTAGACTACTTCCTCGAGGCCCCCATACAATCAACCAAGAATACCGGGCTTGCAGTATGCCCTACATTTTCCATACTCTTTGGCAAATACTCCAATTCCAACCACACCAAAGCCAGCGAGTATCAGTACCTCTACTGCAATGCCACATTGGAAGAAGTCGATGTCGACACCAGACTTCAACTACCCTCTCTTTCCATCGACACCGACACCCCGCCAAGGGTACAAGAGAGCTCAGCCCGACAACCCTTCAACACCAATGCACGGTCTTTCCCATCCTTTGACCTGCTGCGCAGCAGTTACCTCTTCAAAAGCGACCCCAAATATAACAACGCCTTGCTCGAGACGCTAGTCCAAGGCATAGACGGTGTCCCACTAAGCGAGCTCCTGGCCCCCGAGAAATTGATCGCGCGCCTGGAAGTCGTCTACGGCGTGACAGTGGCCCAATTACTCAACACTGGTGCCCGGAGCTCCTTCAGCGAGCCCTACAACAAGACCTATTTCGTGGACCCTGCCACCATGACCGCACCCACCTACACGGGTATTTTCCACGACGGACGCAAGTACCTCGTGCAGAATATGATCTCTACTCGGATTTTGGACGGGGTGCTGGGCAGTATGGTTGTGTGTGCTGTGATTGCACTGTGTGCCATGCGGACGACAAAGATTCTTCCTAAGAGTCCGACTAGTATCGCTTCTGTGGCGAGTTTTCTTTACGGCTCGCGTCTGCTGGGATCTGTCCTTCCCCGCGGCGCGGAGTGGTGGTCTGATGGGGATTTGAAGAGGCGGGTATTTGAGGGGCGATCCTTCTCCATGGGATTTTGGGAGAAGAATGATAGACATCGTGACTCTGATGTTTCTAGTGTTTCTGATGTTGATGTTTCTGAGATGCATGAGCCGATGGACCGGTCTACGTCTCGGACTAGATTTGGGATTGATGTTGATTTTGAGCGACGGATGTAACTGTTATAATTGTCATATAGAGATGAATTCTCTAAAGACAAAGTTCAATATAGTGAAGTATAGTAAGTAGTAAGTAGTAAGTAATAAGTAGTAAGTAATAAGTAATAAGTAGTAAGTAGTAAGTAGTAAGTAGTAAGTAGTAAGTAGAACGGAGGAATCACAAGGCGGAGATTGATAATCGGGGCCGAGCTCTCGGACTCTGCGGAGATAACCGTTTAGTCTTCATTCTTGTTTTTTTTTGTCTCTTTCTTCTTCACATTCACCATGACTCTCACCCTCGCGCAATCGCTCGCGCGCAGGAGCGCACGAACATGTCAACAAGTCAGACCCATGCGCCTGCTGTCCAGTACGACAAACTGCCGAAGCAGGCTGCGCGCGCGATTGGAGATTCCGCCTCCTTTCCCAGTGACCAAGAGCTGCCCCGAGCCCAGCTGCAATTGTCCGCCCACACCCGCTCTACCAGAAGGTCTGCCAATTGATCATGACCAAGCGTTGAATGGAACGATGGCGGCCTATACACAACAGCTGTTGG
This sequence comes from Penicillium salamii, assembly GCA_911197225.1. Taxonomy (NCBI): domain Eukaryota; kingdom Fungi; phylum Ascomycota; class Eurotiomycetes; order Eurotiales; family Aspergillaceae; genus Penicillium; species Penicillium salamii. The sequence continues at coordinate 887,921 of CAJVOY010000131.1, read as the reverse complement.
TATGCACAGGACAGCCCGATTGGACCAGTCGCATTGAGAATGATGGCGAGGAGCAAGGGTGGGGTAATCTTGTGAGAGGGCTGAAGGGGCTCCTGGGCCGTGGAGGACCATATTTGGACGTGCGTGCACATTTTCGGCTTACAATCCAACCTCTATTGACCATACCCGTTTAGCCCTTCAATAATGTTCTTGTGACGGCATCTTCCATTGCGCCCGCCGCAAGCTCATCGACCTCGGCTTCAGCATTCCTGTTCCCCAGTTTCAAATACATCCCCTCGATACCCGTTCAAACCAACGCATCCGACCAAATCGACCTCACGACCTTTGTCCGCGCCTATCTTCTCCCCACCCGCATTCACGACATGCACTCCTCACTCCCCGCAGAAAAACAAGCAGCCATGACTCGCGCTCCAGAACTAGCCACCAAATTCCCCGAAGCTGTCGATATCCACCATTCCCCCACCATTCTGATCTGCGGCCATGGAGGACGCGACATGCGCTGCGGTGTGATGGCGCCTGCATTAGAACTAGAATTCCAGCGGGTACTCCAGGCTCGCGGGTTTACATCTGCAAATAGCGACGGAACTACCGTGGATTCTCCCACCCATGCCCACATCGGGCTCATCAGTCATGTTGGAGGACATAAGTATGCCGGCAATGTGATTGTCTATCTCCCGCCCAAGATGACCATTGGAGGCACATCTGAACCCCACCCGCTGGCGGGTAAGGGTATTTGGTATGGTCGGATTGAACCCAAGCATGTTGAAGGTCTTGTGGAAGAGACTATTTTGGGTGGAAAAGTGGTTACAGATCATTTCCGAGGCGGGATTGACCAGAGCGGTGATATCCTGCGCATGTAAGATGTAATGACTATGAAACTGTATAGGAAGAAAGAAAGAAAGAAAGAACTCGAACATAAAACAATCAGAGTCAAGTATAGTAAATACGCTAGTCCGGATATGGACTAGTCCTATCAAGCTCGGGGAATTTGAAGATGCGCAACTCACTTCACAACTCACTTCACAACAACCAGGTCGCAAGCATGGCCTATATCTCCCTTGATACCTGCTCTTGATACCTGCCCTTGATTTGCGGAACACAGTTAAACAATGCAATCCCTCCCCCGACACCGAATGGCCAGCGCCCTGCCGCAAGGTCGACTCCACGCGCGCCCCCGTCTCTCGGCCACATACACCCTCACCCGTCGCGCAAGCTCACAAACCCGGCTGGATCTACCGGCCTTGGATAAGAAATGGCAAGCCCAGTGGCAAGCAAGCGAACGACCGCCGCCCGACGAGACGAAACGCAAATCCTACATTCTATCCATGTTCCCATACCCGTCTGGAACGCTGCACATGGGCCATTTGCGCGTATATACGATCTCAGATGTGATATCCCGATTTTGGAAAATGCGTGGCCATGAAGTTGTCCATCCGATGGGGTGGGATGCCTTTGGGCTGCCGGCGGAGAATGCGGCAATCGAGAGAGGTATTGATCCTGCGGTGTGGACGCAGCAGAATATCCAGAGGATGAAAGAGCAGTTGAAGTGTATTTCTGCGGAATTCGATTGGGATAGGGTATGTGGCATGCTTTTTGCAGGGACGTTGGGCTAATGGGATGTCTAGGAATTGGCTACGTGTGATCCTGATTTCTACGAACATACACAGCGGATATTTTTGATGCTTTATAAGAAGGATTTGGCATACCAGGCTGAAGCACTGGTTAATTATGACCCGGTGGATAAGACGGTTTTGGCGAATGAGCAGGTTGACGCGAATGGCTTTTCGTGGAGGTCTGGGGCGAAGGTTGAGAAGTTGAATTTGAAGCAGTGGTTTTTCCGGATTACGGAATTCAAAGAGGCGCTTTTGAAAGATCTGGACTCTTTATCTGGGGGCTGGCCTGAACGTGTACTGACCATGCAGCGCAATTGGCTTGGCAAGTCATATGGTGCTAAAGTCACGTTTCCTGTCACTGTCAACGATGGTGAGAAGGTGGATGTGGATGTGTTTACCACTCGACCAGACACATTATATGGCGTGGAATACCTTGCGCTCTCGTTGAATCATCCGATCGTACTGAAGGCTGCGGAAAGTGATGAAGCACTACGCAAGTTCCTGAGCGAAGCTTCGTCGTTTGCACCAGACTCCAAGGCAGGATACCGACTCTCTGGCGTCGAGGTATCACATCCCATGTGTAGCATTGACATGGAGACTCCTCACTTGCAGAGGAAGCTTCCTGTCTTTGTGGCGCCATACGTTCTAAGCGATTATGGCGAAGGAGCTGTCATGGGTGTTCCAGGCCACGACACCAGAGACATGTCGTTTTTCAAAGAGAATGCCAATCCTGAATCTATTCCGGTAGTGATTGAGGCTGAGTTGAGTGGCAATGAAGCCATCAGCGTGGGTCTGAAATCAGACTCCAAGGCTTTCACTCAAGAAGGCTTCCTGAACTCACGTTGTGGAAAGTACCAAGGGATGCAATCCAAGGAGGCTTCGAAGCTGATCGTCGAGAATCTACAGCAAGTTGGACAGGCGAAGTTTGTCGAGAGTTGGCGTCTGCGAGACTGGTTGATCAGTCGCCAGCGGTACTGGGGGGCACCAATTCCCATCATTCATTGCGGAGATTGTGGTCCAGTGTCAGTGCCCGTTGAGGATCTTCCAGTAAAACTGCCAAAGATTGAAGGAGACTGGCTCAAGGGCAAGAAGGGCAACCCACTGGAAACGTCGGAAGAATGGCTACACACCAAATGTCCCAGCTGCGGAGGACCAGCCAAGCGGGATACAGACACCATGGATACATTTGTGGACTCATCCTGGTACTTCTTGCGCTTCTTGGATCCGGCCAACAAACAACTTCCATTCTCTCCTAAATCAGCTCAGCCAGTTGATTTCTACATTGGTGGCGTGGAGCATGCAATTCTGCATCTACTCTACGCTCGATTCATCTATAAATTCCTTGCTGGATCAGAATTGTTCCCAGCCGGACAATCTGCCGGCGCAGAACCCTTCAAAATCCTCCTCAGCCAAGGCATGGTACATGGCAAGACCTTTACCGAGCCCTCCACAGGACGTTTCCTTCTGCCTGAGGAAGTTGATCTCACACGTCCAGACAAGCCCCTGATCAAGGGAACGCAAGTCTCGCCTAGCATCTCTTTCGAGAAGATGTCAAAGAGCAAGTACAATGGCGTGGACCCAACGCTGACTACAGCTAAATATGGTGCCGATGCCACCCGCGCGCATATCCTATTCTCCGCACCAGTCAGCGAGGTTTTGGAGTGGGATGAAACTAAGATCGTAGGAGTCGAGCGCTGGTTCGGTCGACTCTGGAAGCTCGTCCAAGATACCCAGCAATCTCTGGCCAATTCCTCGTTTGCCATCTCCGATGTCCAAGCTTCCAACAGCCCTGCTACTCTCCTCCCACCCTCTCTCCAGGACCTCAGTGACGCTGACGCTGACGCTGTACTGGCCACTCACAATACCATCGCATCAGTCACTACATGCATTGAAAGCAACCCCTACGGTCTGAACACCGTTGTATCAGACCTAATCAAACTAACCAATGCTCTTGCCTCGACACCCCCCTCCTCCCCTGCCATCACCTACCTCTCCATCTCATCTCTCCTTCGTCTGCTGGCTCCTATTGCCCCAGCTCTGGCCTCCGAGTCATGGGAGGTTCTACACACCAGTACCACTGCATCATCCATCCTCACATCCCCTTGGCCAAGCACACTTCTCTCACCAGAGCAAGTCGAAACCCTCTCTTCTCGTGGTGGCCAAACGATCGCTCTTCAAATCAATGGCAAGCTCCGATGTGCTGTCACTATCCCGAGCATGGAATCAGCATCTCCGCAGAGCAAGAAAGGCCTCTCGCAGGAAGAACAGGATTGGATCGTCAGTCGAGTCTTGGAGACTGCTGAGGGTAGATCGTGGCTCTGTGAGAAGAACGATTGGGAAAAGAGGCGACGAGTGATTGTTGTCAAGGGGAAGCTGGTCAATGTTGTTTTCTGATTTCACTATCATGATGTATTTATAGAGTTAGACTGTACATTATTTGGGCTACGACAGAGCTCTCCTCTCCATTTATCCTCTGCTCCAACTTGAGGATACGGCAACCGTAACAGGAGCCAAGACTGACTGAAAGAATTAAGGTCAGAGGATTGAGTTGGGTATCATATTGTGGCAGATCATCCGCCATTGTCACTTCCTTCTCTATCTCGCCCAGTCTGCTGCGGTTCCAAAGGAAAGCTCAGATGCTTCCAATCCTCAATCTCCTCAATGATACACTTCAACCGATCCCTGATACTCTCCACCGCATATGTTCCCAAGATCAATCTCAAGGGAGGATAAGAGCAATGACCCAGCTGCCAGACCAAATGAGCCGCCTTCACAGCACTAGCAGGCTGCTTATCACCCAACCACATCAACATGCGACGAGCATGCGCAGCAGGCGAGGTAGAAGTATTATACGGCTCACTGGGCGGTTTAACCAAGAAGTGACCATACAGCGGCAACGGCGACGACAAATTCTGTTCCGGATTAGCCGCCATAGCAGAAGGCGAGACCAAATCCGCAATATCATCACGACGCATATGCCCCGGTTCCACGAGCGTCCCTTTAATATTGAAGCTATCAACCTCATAAAGCATACTCTCCATCAAACCCTCAACCGCATACTTGGAAGCACAGTAAGGGCCCAACCCGGGCACACCAAGGGCCCCCGAAGTCGAACTGAAAATCAAATATCTCCCCGCTCGCCGCTGCCGGAAATGCGGCAAAGAAAGCTGAATCATATTCAATGTCCCTGTGAAGTTTGTCTCAAACTGGTTCCTGATATCGAACTCGTCTTGATCTTCACAGGCGCCGATGACGCCGTACCCTGAACAGTTTGCTATCACGTCGATGTGGCCGAAGCGGGCTATTGTGGCGTCTATGACGCGTTTGACTGTCTCGCGGGCTCGCACGTCGCAGAGAAGACCCATGCAGTTCTCGTGTTCGGATTCAAGCTCTTTCATTGCTTCGGGGCTGTTTTCGTATGTGCGGCCTACGGCTGCGACTAGGTCGTTGTGGGAGAGGGCTGTTTTCACCAGGGAGCGGCCCATGTGGCCTGTTGCGCCGAAGATCTGACGTTGGGTTAGTTGGTGTTGAGTGGTGGGGGAGGGGAGATCGTACCAGCCATACGAGGGGTTTAGGGGGATTTTGAGGACCTGGAGGATCAGTTGTTGAAGGGAGATGCAGTCTTGGTTCTGCAGGGGAGGCAGGACCTCCTTTTGGAGAAGTGTGTTCCATTGTTAAACATTGTTGGAAGGGAAATTGGATTCTGTCGTTCTCCGCATCCCCCACATTGGTCTCTCCGCTTTTGGCTTCTACTCTTCTACTCTACTGTCCCTCTTCTCTCTTTCTCTCTTCTCTCTACTCTCTTCTTCGCTTTTGACTTGAATCTTGGATTATGCCCAATTAATACAACCATTATATACTAACGACCAACTTCCCGTCGCAGCCGTCCCGCAGCCGTCGAGGGCCCTGGTTCGGGCCAGTTGCTCACTGCATCATCGACCTCCTCCAGGAAAGTCGTACTGTTGTGAATCGAAGTACCCCCCAGGACCACCCGGACACCAGGGGAGCTGGCATTGACCTGGGCCACCATCTTAGCTTCTTCATAGGTAACACCGCCAACCATAAAGATGATAATATCCTGTGGCTTGTCGCGAGTATGCCCGCTGCCTTCCAAGAAGGGATACTGGAGTTCTTTGAGGCGACCTTTAATCAGGTTTTGAAGAGTCACCTCCAATCGGGGAGAGTGTTGGGTATAAACATTTTCAACGCCCTTAAGACCCTTGAAGCGGTCTCGTGCGCCAGAGAAGAAGGAGGTTGATTCGAAGAGATCGGAGAATCCTCCTGCTACAGGGGGAGCTTGGAGAGAGTGGTGGTAGGCGAGGAGTTTGGGGATGAGGTTGACGCGGTTGGAGGGGACATCACCGGCTGTCACGAGGAGGTCGAGAAGAATAGGGAGGGCGTGGTTGGGTAGCTTTTCATAACGGAGGGCATAGAGAGCTACTAAGCGCAGCTTGTTATCTGCCGGCACATTAGGTAGACCGATGATCCGTTGAAGGGACTGAATAATGTGAGTGAGGGGGGAAAAGTTTGGTTATTGGGTTGAAATCGTACCTTGAGGTCATTGGAGTGGTTATCACTGCATGCGAGACTTTGCTCCAACTCACTCACGTCAAGGAGAGTGTGCTCCCCGACTTGCCGACTGAGTTCACCAACTAGGGTAACATGCTTGCTCACATTGCCTGCCAGCTTTCGGAACTCCGGGTAGTCCTCCACAAAGCGCTTCATGTCGGTGATGGATTCGATATTGGCCGTGCTCTGCGTTTTTGTTTGATACTGCTCCACATATTCTTTAATATTCTGGCCCAGGTCACCAAAGTTCTGATACATGTTCTTCTTAAAGAACGGATCTTGGTCCTGAGCCAAGACGATCTCCTTCAGCTCGGGTCGAATCTCGGGGACATCGTTTAAATTGACCCGACCATTATTGATGCCAAGCATTTCATGAACCATTGCCTGATATGTCCACTGAGTGAGCAGTGGGGTGATGGGATCGTCGCGGCGGTCCAGCACAAGCAGGATAGGCGGGGTATCCGTCCGGCGGAAATTAAACAGTTGTTCCTCCTGCGTGATATGGTATCGGACCTCGGTGGCCAGCTTCCGGGCCAGTAGACTGTTCTTCTCGTATCGAATAAGGGGGTTCTTCTTTAAAGCCAGCAGCAGGGCTAGCGCGCCCTCCGTGGCTCTCTGCAGAGAATCCGGATTCCACAGGTCGGGCGAGTGGCTCCATATCCTCTGTAATGGGAAGCCCATACCCAGCGAGCAGAGATCCGGGTTTGTGACCAGAAAGTCGGCAAATTGTTCCTGGACCAGCTGCACGACTTCATGGCTGTCGGCTTCGGCCAATCGTTCGAGGGCGGATTTGCGGATGATGTTGCTTAGGAAGATGTAATATTCGCCGTATTTGGGTTCGCGGAGCTCGTCGATCAGGTACTGGATGGAGGTAGGGGATGGGCGCACAAAGCATATGCATCGCAAATGGCGCATCTTCTCGCGCGCGGCATTGTCCAGGCGGTCGATCAGGTAGACCTCGTGATTCAGAAGGGCGGACTGCGTGATGGCCGTTGAGACAATGGGGACCTGCCCTGTATTAGCTGTGATCAGATGGATCAGCTGGGGATCCTTACTGTCTCACTGTCCAACAGGAGGATCTTCATCTTGGATGCGGTGGCCTCGCCCACGGTGACCATCTTGGAGATGTACCCCGAGGCTGCCGTGACGACGTCCATTGCCGCAGACCCAGTGAGAGTAAATAGTAAAGTCAGTAGAAGTAGACAGTAGACAGTAAGTAGACAGTGGACAGTTGTGTACAAGTAGTGGAGTGGAGAGCGGGAAGTTGTTGGGGATACCGCGTTCCCACACCGTGTTCCTCTGGACTTTTTTTTGTTCTCTTTTCTTCTTCTCTCTTTCTGTTCTTTGCTTTCGTCTCTTCTTTTCTTGTTTTTGTTTCTGTTCGATCATGCTACCGTATGTAGATCAGAGTAAGTCCCTCATCCCTGTTAACCTCGGTCATTGCTAACTCCCCGCAGTATTCGAGCTGCCAGCTCGGCTCACTGGCGCATCGATCGATGAGCGTACGACCTACCATTTACCATGATTGTGACGATGTGACTGGTTTCTGACCCTCTGCAGTCAAGCTGATCGGCTCTTTCTTGCTGTCCTACCCTTTGGCAGCTCTCCTCAAACGCATCCCCGACGCCCAGCCTTGGAAGAAGAATGTCTTCATCATCGGAGTGTCGTTGTTCTACCTCGTGGGACTGTTCGACCTCTGGGATGGACTACGCACGTTACTCTACAGCGCCGCCGGAACCTACGCGATCGCATACTACGTGGACGGATCCCTGATGCCCTGGATTGGCTTCTTGTTCCTGATGGGCCACATGTCCGTCAACCACATCTTCCGTCAGATGGCCAACGACGGTGCCACGGTGGACATTACAGGCGCGCAGATGGTCCTCGTTATGAAGCTCACCTCGTTCTGTTGGAATGTGCACGATGGCCGTCTGGCGCAAGATAAGCTGTCAGACCCGCAGAAGTACTCCGCCATCACCAAGTTCCCAGCTATCGTGGACTACCTGGGCTATGTGATGTTCTTCCCCTCCCTCTTCGCGGGCCCATCCTTCGAATATGTGGACTATCGTCGCTGGATCGACACAACCCTGTTCGATGTGCCACCCGGCACGGATCCATCCAAGGTCCCCGCCACCCGCAAGAAGCGCAAGATTCCTCGCAGTGGAACGCCCGCTGCGAAGAAAGCAGCTGTGGGACTCATCTGGATTTTGGCTTTCATCCAGCTAGGCTCATACTTCACCACTGATTTCCTGCTATCCGACTCATTCTTGCAGTACTCCTTCCTGCGTCGCATGTTTACTGTGCACATGGTAGGCTTCACCGCGCGCACCAAATACTACGGTGTATGGGCTTTGACCGAGGGTGCATGCATTCTGTCCGGTATGGGATACAACAGCTTTGATCCCAAGTCAGGTAAAGTTTTCTGGAACCGACTGGAGAACGTCGATCCTTGGGGTCTCGAGACAGCCCAGAACTCCCACGCTTATCTGGGTAGCTGGAACAAGAACACCAACCACTGGCTGCGCAACTATGTGTACCTCCGTGTGACGCCCAAGGGCAAGAAGCCCGGGTTCCGTGCTAGCATGGCGACCTTTGCTACCAGTGCGCTCTGGCACGGTTTCTACCCCGGATACTATATGACGTTCATCCTGGGCTCGTTCATTCAGACTGTCGCCAAGAGTAAGTCCAATTTCTGCAGTCCGCAGCCTCCAATACTAATGATTGACAGACTTCCGTCGCTACGTCCGCCCCTTCTTCCTGACTCCAGATGGAACCAAGCCCATGGCGAACAAACGCTACTACGATATTCTCAGCTGGCTGGCCACTCAACTGACCCTCTCTTACGCTGTGATGCCCTTTGTTCTTCTAAGATTCAACGAGTCTATCACCGTCTGGAGTCGGGTTCGTTACTACGGTATCATCAACTGTGCCGTCTCCCTGGTTGCTTTCGCTTCCTTCTCTCCCCTCAAGGGCTACCTTGTGTCCCGATTGAAGCGCCGCAACAAGCCCCACCTTGGTCGCACCGCCAGTACCGACTCTGTTCGCCCGCCAGTCCTGGGTCTGCCTAACGACCCAGAACGGGACTTTGATGAGGCTGTTGCGGAGATCAAAGCTGAGATTGAATCCCGGGGACGCCGTGGCAGTACCGCCACCATGCCTACCGGTGAAGATTTGAAAGCTGCCGTGGAGCAAAAGATTGGACGCAAATTGTAGGCGAAATTGGATTCGCATAGGGTGTAATGCAGGGGTAGTAGAAGTTGACTTGGAATTGGCGTTAGAACAATTGGTTCGATATATTTAATAAGGGCTGATTGAATCCTCTACCTTTTTTCTTTTCGAGCCAGGGCTCTCCATTGACCATTTGGCTCTTTCAACGTGATTACCAAGACGGAGGGTATTAATTCCCAAAACCCACCGAAGCGTTGCAATGCTTAGTGCTCAAGTAATTGTACTAAGTAATGGCGAAATCGTATAGTAAAGATACTTAAGTAGGATTGCTCATATGGCAACATGATGGCGTGTCGCAGCGTGCTCTCTCCGCATAAAAGGTACAATTAATCCTACTTTTCCCCGCAGATCTCGACGACTTCAGGTATCTGAAATTCACTTCAATATGGGAAGCATAGCAGCAATTGATCCTTTTCAGGATATCCCCGAGGGTCGCAAAGGTACAATTGGCTTTTTGATGTACTCGACAACAATTGATGCTAATTACAAAGTCTAGAACCCCTCGAGGCCCTGGTTACCAAATTCCGGGCTGATACCGATCCCAAGCGAACCAGTCTGCTGGTGGGCGTGTATAAGACCGATGAAGGGAAGGCATATGTGCTGCCAAGTGTGAAAGAGGTATAGTTCCTACTTGGTAGACATTACATGCTGGTCACAGCTAAAACGTGGATACCAGGCAAAGAAGAGGATCTTCAATGATCCAGACTGGCATCATGAATATCGTCCTTCTGCTCAAGGCTCCCAGGCGTATAGGGACTTGAGTCACAAGTTGCTTTTTGGTGACCACCGTCTAGTACGGGAGAAAAGGTACAAGACTACTTTGTTCAAGAAAAGAGAAACCCAAAACTAAACATAACATCAGGATCGTTTCCACACAAACCCTCGGCGCAAGCGGTGGATGCCACGTCGGAGCAGCTCTATTGAAGAACCACTATGGACCCTGGAAGCAGACTGGCAATGCAGAGATCTTCCTCCCAAGCGAGACCTGGTTGAACCATCCCTACGTATTCCAGGCTGTAGGAATCAAGACCAGTCTCCTCCCATACTTCAGCAGCAAGAAAAACACATTTGACTTCGAAAGATATGCAGACGCCATCAGATCCCTACCCGCTCAATCTGTGGTCCTTCTTCAATCCGGAGCCCAGAACCCAACTGGCTGTGATCCCTCACTAGACCAATGGCGCGAGCTGGCATCAATCTTCCTGCAACGAGGCCACCTTGCATTCTTTGACGCTGCCTATCCCGGCTTTGCATCTGGAGACATCGACGAAGATCTAGCCAGTGTCCGACTCTTCGCCGAGCAGGAAATTCCCTTAGTTTTCGCCTCCACCTACGGTAAATCCTTTGGACTATACAGTGAGCGAGTTGGAATTCTCTCAGTTCTAGCTTCCAGCGAGGAAGTCGGGAAGAGAATCGAAGTGCAGTTGAAACTGCTAGCGCGCGCAGAGACAGGTTCGCCGCCTGATTTTGGATCGAAACTTGTTGAGACTGTTCTGGCTGATGAGGCCTTGGAGCGTCAATGGCGGGGTGAAGTACGCGATATGGCTGAGCGACTCAAGCATCGGAGACGTGCGCTGAGGGAGGGATTGGAGAAGTTGGAGACGCCGGGGAGTTGGAAGCATATCACTGAGCAGAATGGGATGTTTTCGTGAGTATTGCCAATCTGGTTCTGCTGTGGTTTGTATTAACTTGATCTAGATATGTTGGATTGTCTGTGGAACAGGTTACTCTCCTGCGGGAGAAGTATCATATCTATCTCCAAGACACTGGGAGAATTTCTATTGCGTATGTTGAACACTTTGGGACCTTAGGAAAATGTTTGAAAATTGGAGCTAACATATGTTTTAGTGGGCTTAACGACTTCAACCTCGAATATGTTGTCCAAAGCATCAGCGCTGTTGTTAAAGCGACATCTTGAATATATACGTTGTGAGATCAGTATATAGCGACTGGTATAGTCATTGAGCATAACTTAGAACTTCCCCATTCCCGGTATGCTGTTATTTACGAAGAAGCAACACATTTACGAAGGGGCTGAGAGGCCAGGTCGAATGATACCCTTGCCTGAGTCCTGCTTGATTGCATTGACTGGCTTCTGGCAGAAACCAGAGATAGAGGAATCACCAATGCATAGAATCCAAATGAAGTATTTGTCTTTGAAAAAGAAAAGGAAAAAGAAAAAAAGAAATACCCGGTCCTGGATTCGAACCAGGGGTCTCTGGGGGACGCGCCAACACCTTCGGAGCACACGCTTATGCGGTGACACACTCCCGGGTTGGTACGCCCCCGCAGTGCCTTAAACCACTCGGCCAACCAGGCTTTGTATGTTTGTTACAAGTGGATCTTGTCACATATCCAACCAATCCCCGCTACTGCCAAGGCTCACCGCCCCACCATACCCCATACCCACCGTTGCCGACCTGGCCGCTCTGCCCCTTCGTACACGTACTCGTACGCATTTTATCAATGTATGGCCATACAAGCCCGACTTTGAATGACTACAATAATCTGAAAACCAGCAAGAAAGAAAATCGATCGCACGGTACTGAATATTGAATGTGTGTATTTAAGCAACTGCTTTAACGAGCAATGATATCAACCCTATAGTCAGATCATGCAACCTTAATCGATGCCCGACCCTTGAGTGGCACATCAACATGAACCACCAGCTTCTTATTCTCAGCATCGTAATCAGTATCACGGAGTCCCTTCGGCTTCTTCCCAACACCAAGAACAGTAACAGACTCAATAGAAACACCAGCATCATATTCAAACGAGCCAGTCATACTGAGTTTGCCATGAGCGTAACTGAAATCAATTTCAGAAACAGCATCCTGCACAGCCGACTTGCCATCATCGAGGTAAAGCGAGCCCTCAGCATGGCCATCAAGACCAGGCGCAATAACAATGTTGAAGCCCTTCTTGCGCAGGGCGGTAGTGGTGTTGGCGCTCTCGATACGCTGGGGATAAACGATGCCTCCCTTGTAGTGGACTGTGATGTCGGTGTAGTCGACCTCGGCAGAGACGTACTCGCCATGTCCGCGGACGGGCTTGCCGGTGCCCCACTCGTAGAAGATGTCGTCGGGGAGGTAGTAGCTCAGACTTGTGCTGTTCTCCTCTGTGACGGGGCTGACCAGGATACCATCACCGTAGAAGAATTGAAGATCGATGGGGTAAGTGTTAGGGTCGTTGGGGTAGTTGAAGAACAGAGGGTTGAGGGATGGGGTGCCGGTCTGGTTCTGCTTGTAGATGGCTGTGTAGATATAGTCGACTGGATCATTGTCAGTTTCAGGTCTTTGTTGGAGTATAGTGTGTTCAGATCACTTACGAAGTTGATATCTGATGGCAATGCCCTTGCGGGCAGCCTCAGCGACTGTTGGCCAGCGGTAGAACTCTTGGGGAGTCGCGGAGATCTCGGCGTGGTTGCGGAAGAAAGTGTAGAAGGAGCCGAGAGATGCCCATCTGTTGTTTTTATCTTTGTTAGAGTAATTTAGCCGTGTAGAGAGGTCCAATGCTTACCTAGCACAGAGTGTCTCGGTGACATTGCCGCCGAAACCGCAAACATCAGGACCAACGACAGGAACTTGGTACAGAGATGCAAATTGAAGAATCTGACTGATGGAAAGACGGTACCAGAGCCATCCAGAAATGTTATCTATTCATTAATTAGCATGGGGATCTTTTCGAAGGAAGAAGAGTCCGTTCTTACCTCCAAGCCAGTGAGACACATCCTTGCCGGAGCCGGCGAATGTGCTTCTCGTGATGACCAAAGCGCGGTCATCCGGACGTCTGGCACGCATGGCGTTGTGTGAATGCGAAGACATCATAGCACCGTAGAGATTGTGAGTGTCGTATTGAACGTATCCACCACTCTGCACCAGGTCGGTGTCAGCAGTGCTATCAGCAAGGGTGGGCCCAGCGCCGTTCTGAATCATGAAAGGAGGGCGAATGAAAGTGCGATTGGGAAGACCCTTGCACTCATCGGGTCCACATCCAGAGCCAGTCTTTCCACCATTCTGCCAGCCGGCCTTGGAAGAGGTCTCGGTCGACCTGGCGGAGCGCCAATGGCCAGCACCGAGGTTGCGACGGGAATGAGATTGTGGTTGACGCTTCTGAACGACAGCATCTGCACGCTTCTCGTCGTTGCCTGAAGCAAAGTTCGGCTGCAGACTGTCTGGGAATCCAGGAATCGGGGCATCTGGGCCATCACGGACTGGGGGTGCCTGGGGAGGGTCACCATCCACCTCTGCAAACTTCTCTGGGGTGGTGTTGTTGCCTGGGTATGGGCGGTTGAAGAAGTTTGCCGGTTCGTTCATATCAATCCAAAGAGCATCGATGTCGGGGCCATTCGTGCCGTCGAAGAACTCCACGAACTGCTCGGTCCAGTACTTCTGTGCATCGGGGTGGAACCAGTCGGGGAAGTAGCTGGGACCGGCCCAAACGACTCCCTGGTATTCGGAGCCATTCTTCTCTTTCATGAAAGTGCCGTATTTGAGACCTGCATCGAGCGCCGGGTTGGACTCCTTGTAGAAGACGGCGGGATCAACCATGACGATGTAGTGCTGATCCCTGGCGTGGATAGTGTCCACCAGGTCTTTGTACAAATTGGCTGGGAATCTTTCAGGGTCAATGGTGAAAATTCGTCGGCGATCCATGTAATCAATGTCTGTCCAAATGGTCTCCAGAGGAATGTTGTTGGTGGAATAGTTGGCGGTGACCGCGGCGACCTCGTAAACATCCTGGTAGCCATATTTACACTGGTGGTATCCGAGTCCCCAGTAAGGGGTCATCAATGGGAGCTGGGTGATTTCTGCGTACTGCATGGCCACATCGCGAGGAGAGGGGCCTGCAATGAAGTAGAAATCAAGAACACCACCGATGATGTTGTACTCAAGGTACTGACCGCCCTTGTTGTCGATAAAGATGTCCATGCCATTAGAGTTGAGCAGGAAAACTCCTTGTGTTATAGTTTATGTTTTGCCTTATTCGGACGACGGCGAAGCGAAGGCATTGAATCTCGTATACCAAATGATATCTTCTGTTCCGCGCGATTGTATATGCTCAGAAGGATAAACGAGTGAAGCGAAAGAATTCCAAAAATCAGCATCGGGTCATAGATGCATATCCTGGATTTGCCTGCGGTCAAGACATTTGATAAACCGCATGTGAATGCAGCTCAACAGTAAGGCTCCATAGCCTTGTGAAAATCGTATATACTTGCGTTTTGAGGGGGTGGGAGGTTCAACTAATATTTTTCGTAAGATTTGCCCCGGTCTCCCCTGTCCAATGACTTGAATGTGACAGGGAATGTGAAGTGGGAACGGGGATATTGAAAGAGTACTCTATTTTTTGTTTTTGTTTTTTGATCTCTGTGTTTTTTTTTTTTTATTTCCAATTTTTTCGCAGAACTTAGCGCACATGTATCATGTACGAGTGGCACTTGTATCCACCGAGTAATGGCAAAAGGGAAGAGCCGGGGGAACGGGCCGAGCGGGCATTTGCCAGAGCGCTTGTGGATTTGTGGATATTCGGCTGTGTCTGCATGGTGATAGTGCGTACTCCGAGCTGAATGGCCATGTTCCTGACAGAAACTGGCGCCCGAAGGTGAAAGACGGTCAGAAATGCATTGTGGGATGAGACGGGATGAATTTCCTAGCAAATAGGCGTCTGGAGTTTTAGCTGATGTTTTATCCCTTGGGAAAAAAATACTAGTAAGAAAGTCTCGTGTTTCCTTTTTGCGGACCAAATGAGCAGGGGGACTCGTCCTACCCTCTACTCTGTACTCCATGCTCCATAGTACTTCACAGTAGACCTTGATACGGTGTAGAGGAAAAAACCTAGATCTCCGCTTTATAGAGTCAGGGTCACTGTTGTATAGATTCCCAGGAACAGCTTTAGATTGAAAGCTGACCGACAAGAACAGGCAATGGGACAGCAGATTTTCGGGAGCCGCGATGATTGGCGTACTATTGCTTGGCGCGAAAGATCCTCCACAACGGGGGATCTGGGAACTGTCTCCTCACTTGCGTCAGTGGCAGCATTCGACTCATCCCACAGGCCCTCCGAGGAGATGGTTCTACCTTCCAGCCTTCCAGTACGGATACATACCTCCGTACCCCGAAGCTTTCCAGGAATTGAAAGTCAATGAGTGTTTCAGGAATACGCTCTGACCATTTCTCGTGGGTCCGGGTGGATTTTTGACACTTCCAATGGACCAAGGGTCTGTCCGATCGATCGGCAAGGCAGCTGTGGTGGCTTGAACGAACGAACGATGGGTGTAGATAAACGAGCTCCAATGGGTCCCTGCACCTGCCTCCACACCCTGTTGTCGCTAACAACTAGCGAGCTGGGTTCGGCGATAGAAAGCACAGTGTACTAGTCAGAGTAGACTTGGGATAGTGAAGGCCATGAAGAGCGGATGGATGTGTTTGCAGCGCTGTATGGAGTAACTCCATACGGAGCCCTCCATAAAAAGCCCACACTGGAGATTCGTATCCTTGCCAGAAGGCAGAGGTCTCAAGACGACTCAAATAACAGAATCGATCGACAGATGCGGTAAAAGGGATTTGCTGGCTTCATGATCATGCAAGCTTTGCAACGTACACCAATCACGACCTCTTGAACGGCTGCAAAATCAAATTGCCGGTCCTCACTAAAATTGCCGGGCCCCAGAAACGTACTAAAAAAGACCCACAGAGTCAGACTTTGCGGCATGCAGCTGGGAGGTGTGGCTGCGCTGGCTTTTCAGCAAGTCGAGGCTCATGGAGCCACTGTGCTCTGCATGCCACTGCAGGCGACGATCACGTCCCATGTGCCCATCGTCGCACAAGGAGACCGAACCGGAAGAGATGTTCGATCGGATATCCCTTGTTGAGTCAAGTGCATACAGCGCACGAGTGCTGTAAGGCTTCAATTCGGAGCCATTTGGTGATCTTGGCAAATCGTGTGACCTTGTGGAAACAAGCCGCGAAAGTGCGTCTCACTGAACCTATAAGCGAATTGGGACGTGTTGAGACGATCGGCGAACGTTGTCGATTGGCAGGGAATATCCCCGTTGGAGTGGTTTGACCAGGTTGCCTCCAGGCAACTCGCTAGCTCCTACTGGACGATATGCGGCATGCATCACATAGCGCAATTATGCTTGAGTTGCATCTTGGTTGAGATACCTTGACTCGTCTCCTTATAACCCTTCTGCGCGTCCTTGATCGGCCCCGCGAGCCTGTCGTTTTTAATTTTTAATTTTTAATTTTGATTATTCTGTTTTTACTTTCAAGCACCAAATGCCTCTAGAGCTACGGCCGGAGAACTTGACTATTACTGGTCACATATCTTGCTAGAACTTTAGAAAGACGAGAAGTTGAAAGCCTGAAGGCCCAACGGGCAGTTCAAGCCTTACGGATTTTCACATTGCTCCGTTTCACCGGAAAGACCGTACTCTAGATCGAGACATGGATCAATATCCAGGTAGTAAGGACCCCAGCAATTGCGAGTCGCCATATCATTCAATGATGTTCTTTCACCGGCATTTGATGAGGGACTGATGTGCATCAAAGCACCAAACGGGCCAACCGACGCTGGTCCAGAGTCAATAACCCCCGAGGTCTGCCCGACATAAAGCCCAAGCAGCTCACCGAGATGACGGTCCCACACAAGGATATATCCAGATAACTGCCACGGCTCATCTAGTCCATATCGCAGATATATGTTACCGAGTTGCATCAAATGTAAAGAACTTGCGCCCGACTGAGGTACGCCACTAACTATCAAACGGGCCCGAATGAGCCCGAGATTCAATGGAGTGCGCGGTCTGGTGAATTCATGCAAAAGGGGAATGCGAGAGTCAGAGAATTCGATCGGTGAGTGCTCGGGCGCCCACCGAAATTCAACAGATCCGAACCTCGAGCGGAATTCCCGCAGTCGCTCTTTGCTGTAATCAAGGTGCGTGGCTACCTCGACCGATTGTCCATTGTAATCATGCAGTAGATCGACGATCCCGTTCAATGCAGCTGGTGATTTGGAACAGCCGCGAGCGCGAAGCTCGGCCCATAATTGCGTACGAGTAGCGTTGTTTGAGTCGGCAGATCCGACACCAACATTGGGCACGTATTGATCCCCCAAGGCTTCCCGGATTGCTTCCGAGGGCTCTAGGGCTGCGCTTGAATGTTCTTGGCAGTCTGAGTTCCACTGTAGTCCCATTCGCTGGTCCATATTATCAAGCTCAACGTCGAGTAGCTCGATATAGTCTTCGCCCCTCACCAAATCAGGCAGGGCATCGCCTACAACTGGGTCATCAATCAATATTTGGAGATTTGGGAATCTCGCAATAAAAGGCAAGTTGTCACCGCAAAGTTGAGAGACCTGTTCCAGGTAGTTCACTGCGACCTCGGGGTTGGTACTTTGGATCAAGGCCAGCACCACTTGATAGGCAGCAAAGCAGCTGTGGTGATTCTTGGGCTGGACGTTTTTCAAAAAGCTGCTCCAGCAAGTATGAAAGACTTCACCACTTCCAAGCTTGGCAAGAAGGCTAATGTAGTCTTGAGCACTAAGTTGAGAAGTATATCGTATGTCGTTCTTGTCACTGGGCTGCGTCCAGTACAAACTGTCATGCAGTCTGATATTGTCATGAGGAACAAGGTCTCCCTCTCCAGTGATTGCTGCAAGCATGAGACATCGATCATAATGTGAGTCCTCGAAAACCTTGTGATCAAGTGCATCGGAGCAATTCTTGACTATGCGCACACTTTCCCTTAGACCTATGGCCGACATACCCTTCAAACGATGAGCTCCTACGAATTGCCCTAGAGCAGGAGCGGAAAGCTGGAGCATTGCAAAGGAAATCCCTGTGGCATAAGTGCCCGGTTGAACGGGAAGTTGAAGGCGATCGAGTCTTGCAATAATATCGCTTATCACGGAAATAATTTCAGGCAAGTTATTTTGCAGTTGACAACGCTGCAGCGCAAGTCGGAGAAATGTCCCATTTTGAGCCTGTAAGAGCGCAGCTCCATGCTCATCATTTGCATATCTTTCCACCAGACTTTTGAGGGCAGATATGCCGGCGTTTGGAGCCTCGAGTCCTTGCAACAGCCCTTCGTTGTGCGGGGCTAGCCCTTTGAGGGAAGTCCACAACGGAGGAGGAGGAGAATTAGACTTCCATGGGTGAGAAAAGAGTTCCCGAAGGTATGAAGATGATGCAAGATCAGCATTTGAGCTCTCAATTGGCTTGATTGAATCTGTCAATATGAACCGTAATAACTCTGACGGCGATGGGTCATGTAGTTGTTTCGAGGATGGAGCCGCATTATACAGATTGCGCACCAATCGTGGTAATTTTGAGCAGGCAGGCTGGATTCGTGCTGTGCGTAGCACAAGTTGACTATGCGGGCCTCCCATCTGGTATGGAGGCACGGAGCACGCAGTACGGAGTATGGAATGGCTGATCGGAAGATGTGGAGAAGATAAACACGGCGATAAGGGGTGGATTCTGGGGTTTGTCCAGCAGAACAAGAGCGGTGCCGGAAGCGGTACCACGGGCCGCAGTCACGCTTTTACCTCATCTTTCAGTCAAGTCTGGCTATTTGACCTTGCAGATACCAAGGACTCACCAAATTTTATTCGAGTTCACTGCTAGCTTCGGCAACATTCGATCAGCATGGTTCGAACACGAAATGCAGAGAAGTCTGCCCAGGACGAGGGCAAAGAAGAGCCAGTTCTTGAGCAGCCGACCGAGAACGAGGACACCCGCGAATCACCCGCCGACAGCCCCGCCGAGAAGGGAGATGCTCCTTCAGAAGAACAGAAGGATGCTGCTGCACCTCAAGCGAACGATAGAATGGCCAGATTCAAAGCCCTGCAAGCTCGAGCTGTAGGTGACCCCCAACTGAAACTGGCCCACGGGCCTGGTCCCAATGATTGTATAACTGACAATGTTCAGAAATCCGCGACTGAACGCAACCTCAAAGAGACCGCAGCTGAATCTCAGCGCTTGACCACCGACCCGGCATTGCTGAACAACTTATCTCGCAAGCACGCATTTGCTTCCCACAACCTCCTCAAAGCAGACACCGAAGCAGCTGGTGAAGACTTCGAGCGCAAGCGCGCATGGGACTGGACCGTTGACGAATCCGAGAAATGGGACAAGCGCATGGATAAGAAGTCGCGCCACCGAAAGGATGTGGCTTTCCAGGATTATTCCCAGGATGCCCGAAAGGTCTACAAAAGACAACTACGAGATCTCCCCCCGAATATCGAAGCATACGAAAAGGAAAAACTTGCTGCTATCGAAAGAGCCGCAGCAAGTGGAGATCTTGAAATTGTGGAGACCGAAGATGGTGAAATGATTGCAGTCGATAAGAATGGGAGCTTCTACTCTACTGCAGACTCAACAGGCTTCACAGACAGCAAACCGGACCGTTCTGCTGTTGACAGACTGGTCGGCGATATCCACAAGGCAGAGGAGGTGCGCTTGAAGAAACGCAAGGAGCGCCGTGGTGGCGACGATGACTCGGATGTGACATACATCAACGAGAAGAATAAGCAGTTCAACCAAAAGCTGGCTCGCTTCTATAACAAGGTCAGCTTATACTTCTATTCCACAAAATGGCTTATACTAATCTCTTTTCCAGTACACAACGGAGATCCGAGACAGCTTCGAACGCGGCACTATGATTTAACGTGGATATGAAATTGACTGCGACTGTTTACTACATGGCGGAGAATAAGAGTCATGCTCCGAGGCACCGGATGTCAATTCACTAGCAGAGATTCCAACCATTTTCCCGAGTTCTCGCAAAATATCTTACATACAACAAGGTTGCTCTTTCGACAGACTTAGAGCATCGTCTTCCGCCAGGCTTTTGTTGCAAGTGCCTCAATCTGCTTTGTACCAACTGCACCCTTAGTGGACTCATCTTCTAGCGCCTCGACCACTGCTTCGCTTACAACATCAACTTTGAGAGGCTTTTCAGCCATAGCCCCGAGGAAGCCAAGCTTGTTTCCGAGGAAGGTGTTGAACTCAGATGCAACAAATCCACCCATTGCGATTGGCAACGTGAATTTTCGGCTGGAGTCGTACATGAAACCTGGGCGGATGAAGATGCTCCGTAGGTCCGGGAGGGTGGATGTGATGGCTGCCTCTGCGTCTCTCTTGGTACTGATGTATCTGGCCGGCAGAAGCGGTGCGCCTGCAGCAGCAGAGATGTAAACGAAGGCCGGAACATGTTCATTAGTGGATTCTTGAGCTAACGCAATAGCTACGACAATGGCATATTAGCTTCCTGAATAACTCGAGACAGGGATCATTTTTACACACCTGAGTCCCTGTTCATCAATTCGTATGTTAATTGGCCGTCGCTTTCCTTGGGTTGCAACGCCTCGCCTTCTCGTCTCGCCAAAGGATTTTGACTGCCAAGCTTGGAAGTGCTGAAAGCACGCTGTAGTCCACTGATGATTGGTTCTTTTCCTTGAACGACGCCCTTGTAGTCGGCCTCCAGCAAAATGCCCATCGTATGCACAACGGCCGAAGCACCGTTAAGATAGGACTTGTAGCTTTCGGGCTTCAAGATATCGGCTTTGGCCCATTCCACAGAGCCTGCCCAACTGGGCCTTTCTTTAGAATCAGAGACCGTTTCCCACCGAGGCTCACCAGATCGACTAGAAATGTATCAGTATCTTAGTCTCATGGGTGTGCACAAGGGGAAGCTACCTTAACGAGGTGACGGTCCATCCTCTTGCCGCTGCAGATTTACAGATTCTTGATCCTGGAAAAGCCTGTCAGAAGAATGCATTCACCAATTGAAGTGTATGAGTTTCACAAACCCAAAAAGCCGCTTCCTCCGGCGACAACTAATCGTTTGGCCGCCATGATGTAGCTGATACCGACGATGATATCACTGAAAACCAGAAGGATGATGAACTGTGTTTGTCTGTGAAGCTGGGAGACACAATTTGAAGTTAACGGAAACTTCAAGCTTCAATTTTTTTAAAAAAGGAAGTTCAACAAGAGTGAAGTAGATTATTGTTTCTCGAATGATTAGCGTCATTCGGTATCCTGCGCCTTGTATCGGGCCACTTTCGGGTTATCTTTCTTCCATCGCGACTTCCCTGCCCTTGATCTGGGCAACTGCTCTCTACCTTTCTGCATTCACAAAGAGTTAAACCTCCAAAATGCCATCTGCAACAGGAAACAAGCGTGTTAGGGTAAGTGATTTGAAACACGGCACTGACGTCAAACTAACGCGAAAAACAGGGCATCTCAGTCTTTCGGCCATTTGGTATGTTCAAGGCGCATCGCGTGGTCTCCAGCCTCCTTCTCAAGCTAACAGACACAGTATTTGGCAGTGTTGCGCATCCTTTCGATCCCCAAAACAAACCTGAAGACTGTCCTCCGGATCACACACACCGATGGCAAATCTTTGTTCGAGGAGTCAACGGCGAAGATATCTCATACTGGCTGAAGAAGGTCCAGTTCAAGCTGCACGAAACTTACGCCCAAAATGTGCGCACCATCGAGCAGCCCCCCTTTGAAGTCTCCGAAACTGGCTGGGGTGAGTTTGAGATCCAGCTCAAGCTTTACTTTGTCCCGGAGTCGAACGAAAAACCCCAGACCCTCTGGCACAGCTTGAAGCTCCACCCATACGGACCGGATGCGGAGGGAATGAAGGAGCGCCGGGAAACCGTCGTCAGTCAGAACTATGAAGAAATCATATTCAATGAGCCCATCGAGCCGTTCTACGAGGTGCTTACCGGGGGCCCTACCGGTGCACAAGGCAAAAGCAAGGGGAAGAATACCAAACAGCTCGGTCAGGGTCGAACAGCGCACATTCCCAACAGTGATACACCTGGGAATCCTTATAGCCGGGTGACGGAGAACAAGGAACTTGATCGCATGGCTGAAGCCACCCAGACAGTCGAACAGATGATTAAAGAGGAGAAGGACCGCTTGATCGAAAGAGAAAAATTGCTTGCCGACCTTCGAGAGAGTGAGGGTGTGCCGGCCAACACGAAAAGACGGTGATCTTTCCTCATTCTTGCTAGGCCGAACCAACGCAGAGTTGGTTCATTTGCGCATGCACAACACGCTTGGCCAACGACCTCTGTGACTCTGTAATGGCCTTTCAGACTGGATTTTCCGACCGCAGCCTCCGTTGAGAACACCTCTATATGCGCCCTGTCAGCCTGCTTGGTGATCCAAACCATCTTCCACGACTCCCAAGACCTCGATACCTTGACTCAAACCCAATGATCACGCCCATCTTCTACGTGCAATACTTTGAAACAGACTTGATGGCAGAGAGTACTTCTATGGGGACCATGTCGTCCGATCCGCCCCAAAGAACGTTTTCTATCATGTACCAAGTGAAGTCGCGGCTTGGCTACGACATAGAAACGTCCATCCCGTTCTCTGCTTTTACAAATCTCTGTACGAAATCAAAGGGACTGAGATCGTGTATTTACAACACATTTCCAAGCACGTCTCCGCAGAATCAGACGAAACAACCAATCCGGTCCGCTTCGATCATTTATCAGTCTCGGGACAAACCATTTGATGTTCCGTGTTTTGTTAATTTCTATCTGTTCGATTCGACGAGCTCATAGGGGTCTAAAGAGCATGATAGTCTCAATAACAAATGACATCAAATTACAACACTAGTATCAACAGATTTATCCGACAGTAGTCTAAACAAGAGTTCGTACAGTCATTAAGTGAGGTCTCGATGGATCCTCTAGCACTTCGCATCCCTCACCGTATCCCTGGTCTGTTTCAAAAAGGGCATCAAGTCCGTCCCGCCAGTACCAGCAAGTGAATGACGTTTCCCAGACTCGGTCCCTTGCGCGCTAGCTGTGGCCAAGTTGACCTTGTCACTTTCCTGTGCCGGAATACTCTTCCTGGATGTCATGACGATATACCGAGTGACCATCTGGATATGAGTATCGCGGAAATTCTTCAGCTCATTCACTGCTGCATTATATGCTTCTCTCTCGACGGATCGCTCCCCCGAAGACAAGATGAAGGAGCGAACGGTCGATCCAGCAGTGAGGCTCTCCAAGAAGCGTCTGTGAGGGCCGGGCATGTAGTTTCGCATTTCCTGTGTTCTTGTCAGCACTCTGTCAAAGAAACCCCCAAATCGACAAAAAACCAGCAGGATATTATCTCTTACATGAATGAAAGCGGGGCCAGATGCTTTCTTCCCATCTGTGGCCGTGTGTGTGATCCCAAGGAAAATATCAAGGGTCTGGATCAACGAGCTCTGAGCGTTGCTGCCACCACTCAACTGCATCCAGTTCTCAGGGTGTTCAACATCATCACCGGTGTCATAATAAACACCACGAGGCAACCCAGCATGTGCCATATTCTTGCTACCAGCCAGGAATGGCCGAAGCTGGTGGTAAAAGACAGCAGGATCATTGTGGGCATACATTTTTCGTAGAACGATGGCTAGGTTGTCTAGACCATCGGCAAATGTGTATAATAGATCAGCGAGAAGCCCTCTGTCCCCGGTAGCAACAGCTTTGATGGCATCCCGCATCAAAGATATCAGTTTGCTACCCTGAGCCTCAACGGCCACAGAGATCACCATGAACCACTCTTCGTCCCTTGTGCCGGTAAACGATGTTTGTACTTGAAGGTTTTCGGGGTCCGTGATGTCTGCTTCTGGATGTGTGGGTTTGTAGTTCCACAGTGTCAGACCGGCGTAGGTAGCGCAGGCAGGTAGCTCGAGGTGAGCCGCTATCTCAAGGTATGGCTTTGCAATCGAGGGAGGAAGACGCTTTCGGGAACACGTTAGTTTGAACAGGTTGTGGGATGAACAAACTTACATCTTGTGGCTTGTCGCCACCCCATATGTAGCCGTGAGTGAAGTAGCCCATGATCACATATGCTCGACGCCATTCTGGTTCTGTCTCAAGGTGTTCTGTTGAACACACAGCAAGTTGATCAATTCTGGATCTGATTTGTTTTGTTTGAATGAGTACAGCAAGCTCGCTGGCTATGTTCTCCCAAGCCTCATAGTACGGATTTGATAGTCGCGTTAATGGTAGACCATCAGGAAGGAAACCATGCTCAGCATAGCCCTTGAAAATATCACCAATGGCCGACTCTGTGGATTGAATCATTTTGAATTTGGATGGAGAAAATGTAAGCGAACGAATTTGGAACTCGATGTTTTCCTCTTATAACAAACAGAGCTTGGTCGATCTATACAATGCGGAACTAATCCGGATACACATCCGGGTTCCGCCTCTGATGTACTATTAGCTGATCTGAGACTTCAACAATCGCCGACATCTGGACGCCATCGTATCATTGGTTGTCATTTATCTTCATGACAGGTCATATTTATCAAACATATCACAACATATGGAGGCAGAGTTTTTATCCATGGATATAGCCAATTGGGAGCAGTTCACATCCATGAAGTCATGCATCTAATGCATAAGTATCCCAAGGTTGACAAGATGTGCATGCAGCTGAGCAGCATTGTGATCTCTTTTTCTTCAGTATTAATAAATAAGGCAAATGAAAACGAGCTCAAGTGATGTAATGCATCAGCTAAGTTCTCCAGAACCTATTACACACGAAATCGCGAGAAGCAGGGATGATCTATGGATACTTTCCGAGGCGGAAGATCGAGGCGGAAGCGGATATCCATCCGGGCTGCATTGCAAGTGCAACTCCCTCGGTTCCGATTCGACATTGTTTTCTTATAAAAGAAGAATAGTACGTGTTCAAGCTGCAGAAAGACCTTCCCCTCAGTACTTCCCTACATTTCCCCCATTCTCTCTCTTGCCGCCACTGTTTTACTACGTATCCATACCCACACCATGACCGCCACAAAAGCACCCAAGCCTGCGTTCCCTGCAGAGGCAGCGACACAAGAATATGCCGCCTCTCTGGATGCAGCAGATCCTCTGCGCGAGTTCCGCGACAAGTTCATCATTCCTTCAAAGGCCAACCTCGCGACTAAGAAGTTGGCGAAGCCAGGTGAGATCATACCGTAACGTTCTCTGGGATTGTATTGACATTCGCCCAGGTCTTTCCGCGGATTCTAGCATATACTTTGCTGGTAACTCGCTAGGTATTCAGCCCAAAGCTGTGGCAAAATATATGGAAGCTCAGCTGGATACCTGGTCCTCGATTGGTGTTTGCGGACACTTTGTTGATCTTGAGGATTCACCTCTGCCGCAATGGCAATTGTTGTCGGAGCAGGCGGCCACTTCAATGTCCAAGCTAGTTGGCGCGCAGCCCGAAGAAGTTGCTGCAATGGGCACCTTGACTATGAATTTGCATTTGTTGCTTGCCAGCTTTTATAAGCCCACTGAGACCAGGCGTAAGATCCTGCTGGATTGGAAGGCATTCCCGAGTGATCACGTAAGTAAACTATGGTTGAATCTATCAAGGAAATTAGATCATTCAAAACTAACATTTTCATAGTATGCAATTGAATCACAGATCGCCTGGCATGATCTCGACGCCAAGGAGAACATGGTGCTGATCGGACCAGATGAGGGACAGCACGAGATCTCAACTGAGAAGATTCTATCAATCATTGACCAACATGCCGAGGATGCAGCAGTGATTCTTCTGCCTGGTATCCAATACTACACCGGGCAGCTCTTTGATATCCCCACCATTACCAAGTATGCTCAATCCAAGGGTCTGGTCGTCGGATGGGATCTAGCCCACGCATTTGCAAATGCCGAACTCAAGCTGCACGACTGGAACGTTGACTTTGCAGTTTGGTGCACTTATAAATATGGAAATGCCGGACCCGGGTCTATGGGTGGACTGTTCGTGCACGAGAGACATGGCCAAGTTGACTACAGCGCTGGACCCGATGCTCCAAAGTTCCGTCATCGCCTGACTGGATGGTATGGAGGCGATCGGTCTGTGCGCTTCAAGATGGACAACAGTGAGTTTATTCTATTTCGAAAGGGCAGCAGAATCTCTAACCCTCGGCAGAGTTTAAGCCTATTCCCGGAGCTGGAGGATTCCAGATTTCCACTTCTTCAGTTATGGATCTCACCTCTCTATGTGCAGCTTTGTCTGTCTTTGACCAGACTTCCATCCAAGATTTGCGCGAAAAGTCTATTAAGCTGACTGCGTATCTTGAATACCTACTTCTGAAGGATACCGACGAGGAAACTCGTTTGTATGGGATTATCACGCCTTCCGACCCCCATGCACGCGGCGCCCAATTGAGTGTTCTGCTTAAGCCTGGCCTATTGCACAAGGTAGCGGAGCGTCTGCAAAACGCAGGTATCATCTGTGATAAGCGAGAGCCTGGCGTTGTTCGCGTTGCCCCTGTGCCTTTGTACAACACCTACTCTGATGTATTCAACTTCGTCAAGGAGTTCAAGGCCGCATTGGCCTAGTCGTAATGAATGTTGAAAAATATTGTATATAGAACTTGTTAAAAATACAATGGAATAATTTCCGTGCCATCGAACTTCTAACAAGCGTATCCAGAAAACTGGCAAGGAACATATCACCACGAACCCCCGAAAGGGCCAAGTTTCAGGAATTTAGAAATTCCCAACATCATCCCAATTGTCCCCACTGCGAAGGAATTCTTGGCCCTGCGAGAAGAAGTTTGCAGCAAGAATGGAGAACTCGTCGTTTGACAGAGTGAGCTGCTGGGGTGAGACTAAGGAGTTGATGGCATAGTCCTGGCCTGGGAACGTCGCATTGCCGCTGAAAGATTGAGATCGAAAGTTTGGGGTGCCTTCTTCCTGGGCAGATAATCGGAAAGGCGCGGGTAAAGGAGATGTCTGAGATACTTCTCCCCCTGCAGAAGAAGACCCGGTGTACAAAGATTCTCCAAATAGACGCCGAGCAGACTTCATGTCGCTGTTGGAAGAATACTCGAGGATTTCCCAGAATCGTGAGAGATCAATTAGGAGGCTTTGGTTCTGTGCCCCTGGGTCTGATTGATAGGTTGCGGAGACGGCGTCTTCTAGACGCTGGAGTTTGTGTGCCTATTCAAGAAGTCAGCTCGTCGCCAAGTCACATCACCGGGGCAGCAAGAAGCCCTTACCAATCGAGCCATGTGAGGCCATCTTTGTCCTATCTGTTGCACGAACTGCACGCATTTGGTAAACCGTTCCCGCTTTTGTTCCCTGATTGCCAGGTCATCCGTGAAACTGAGTTGCAGCTCAATCGTAGCAACCACGGCAGCACCATATCCCAGCAAAGGGTCTGACACCAAGAATGACTTCTCTCCAAAGTAGTTGATGAAATGAATGATCCATGTTGTATGAGATGAGATCAAATCCGAGGTGTGTTGGAGAAAAATCTCTGGAATGGTACTTCGGAAGTTTCGAAGACTCAGTGAAAGCAAAAGTGGGTGGTTTAAAAGACACAGACTGGTGTGATACATGAATTGATTCAAGAACCACGGTCCCCAGTATTCGCGATTGGTCTGTAACTCATCAGAGGACCTTTCCCCGAGGTTTGCAGGCTTGAATCGATGTATGTATGGCATCCGAGTCTCGAGGTCCATTTGTAAAGCAAGAATCTTGGAATACTCAGAATGAGGAGACCAGGGTGGGACATTGCTCGGTCGACCATGATGTCGAACGTAACGCGCTGCTCTTGCAAACACTTCACTGAGGGTGACCACATACGCAATGATCCCTTCGTCTTTCATATCGCTTCGCCGCGCTTCAGCGGTTGGTGGGCCAGGAGAAAGATAGGATGCTGGACGAGCTGGACTCTGGGGAAAGGGAGGACCTCCCGTTTCGGGTATATCCAAGATAGAAAAGTCGCCGCCATGTAGCCGTTTGAGAAGACATATACTCCAGAAGCAACGCCTGCGTTCTTCTCGAGCCAAATTGCTCACTGGTGAGCGTGGCTCTTGGCCAAGGTTGGCAGACCTTGCGAGATTCATTGCCAGACTACTGTGAACGCTAGAGCGATGCGTGTGACCATCTGTAAACACTTGTCAGTATGTTCATCCAACAAGAGACTCAATGCATACTTGTAAAATCTACCAAGCTCAGCAGACAAAGGCACTGAAGCGTGGAGAGCTCCACCGGTCCCTCTGATACTCTCTTCATGACAAGGCCTCGAGCAACTTCGGCATAACCACTGACAAGGCCCTCTGGGTCGTTGCTGCTATAATGAGTATATGAGAACCGAGAGGCTAGTGCAAGCATAGCAAAGACGACCTCAGCATCGCGTGTACGAAGACTGGAAACAAAGCTCTCTCGATAAAATAGAGGAAGTGGTTGAGAATCACAGTACAGCAGATATAACTCTGCGATGGGTACTATGTCTTCCCATGGTGGCAGGGTTATAGATGAGCTTGGCACTGATAGGGTCACCGATGGCACAACCGGCTCCGCCGATAGTTGTGATTCACCGTTCGAGCTGTATATAGACTGTAAGCAATAGCCACCGCGCCCACAACATGTGATCTTACCCAAGAATAGTAAGAACTTGCCCTAGTTTTCCTTCAAGGCCTCTCAATCTGTCTTCCTACTACAGAGTTAATTGACACATCACATATGCTTGAACCGACCAGGAAAGAAGTACCAGCGCTTGAGATGATCTACTCTCTGTCTCAATTGGTCTTGAGCTTTCCTCCGGGGGTGGGCGACGTCGCTCCTCGGCATACAAACATTGCTGTCGCAATCTCGCACACAAGGAGCAGACTGGTTGTTCTCCAGGGCATTTGGCCTTCTTACGTCTGAAAGACAAGTCAGCAACATCCCAACAGAGAACACGATTTATTTATTACCTGCAGGGCTCACACGCTTGGCGAACCCGTTTGGCTGGGCGCTCTGAACAATTAAAGTCGTCTTCCATCTTATGCGCTTAGATGCCAAGGTCAGCGCGCGTCACTCCTGTTCATGATCATGTTGTAGCCGGGAAGCCCCTGCATTATAAGGTGCGTTGGAATATAGTGTCAGAGTGGCAGTGAGACGAGATGGTCAAATCTACATGTTGCACACCGCCTTCGCTGTGCTGGGCTTTCACTACTAATATCGCTACGCGAAGTGATGTGTTACATTGATCAACAACTTCAAACCAAGCAGGGAGCCTGCCCCAAGAGCCGTCACAACCAAGGCTTGCAGGTGTTTAGTTCCGACCAGCCCAAGGAATATGACAGCGGTTGCGAATCACATCCATGTATTCTGGACCAGGTCATCGCCGTATTGGGTATCCCTTCTTTTACTTTCAAGCAAATTTAGAGAGCAACCCCATGAAGTGAAGTGAAGTTCACAGGTAAAGGAATATGACAATGCCATACTCAACCACAACAGTGACTCCAGCACCTTCATAGAGAATGGGGCCACAGATGATAAAACAGGGAGAGATCATAAAGTAGAGAAAATCAACAACTCTTGGATTGGCGCTTGAATTTAGCATATGTACAGCTCCAGATCCGCGCAGCTGCCAGACCATCTAGCCCCTTCTCAGGGTAAGAATACACCATAGAACAATGACTGCCAGAGCAGTTCAACAAACAAATGACCAGAGATTGATATTGTCGATCTCTATCCAACTAGGTCGTATGACCGATAGTTTAGTACCAGGTCTTCTTGCCCTATTAAAAAGTTAGCGTATGGACCAACAGGTGTGTGCATGGGGCCATTCGCTCAAATGAGAGACTATTGGCGGGGGAGACTAACCAGGACCATGCGGCACATGCCGTACATGGAGGCTATTTCTTTTAGTTAGTATTTCCCAATTGACTTTCTTCATATCGGACGGATCTGGCTTACCAGCACCGAGGCCGTAGGTGGTGATCAGGTAGGGCCACATGATGTAACCGGAGCGGGAGGTCTATAGAGCAATTGAAGCGTCAGATATTTGTGGTAGCGGATTGAGGGCGCAGGAACCCATTGGGGCCAAGGACTGACCTTCCACCACTGGCGCTTGCCGTCGTGGTTCTGGAAGAGACGCTGGTAGTAGGGCACACGGTTCTCACGGAACACGAAGCTATATGAAAGAAGCCAGTCAGGACATGTTGTGAAGCTAGGGCAAGGCTACTCGTCCACGCATTCCCCTCAATTGCACCTGGACCCCGAAGGTCCCGAGAGGAAATTCGGTGGTCGCACTCTCATGATCGGATTTGTG
Organism: Penicillium salamii; assembly: GCA_911197225.1. Lineage (NCBI taxonomy): Eukaryota > Fungi > Ascomycota > Eurotiomycetes > Eurotiales > Aspergillaceae > Penicillium > Penicillium salamii. Next base: position 857,432 of record CAJVOY010000131.1, on the reverse strand, counting down.
CGCGGGGAGTCTGGGCGGTGGATCGAGGGAGAGAGACGTACCCAGCCATGCGGGAGCCAGTAGCGCGGAACATTTTGGCGGTTGGGAGAAAGGAGCGGGGATTGGAGGTTCAAGGGCGTGAGGTGCCGACGAAGTTGGACCGGAATGAGCTGGGACGATGATCACGTGCCGTCACCTGATCGAATCAGATGTTGTCTCTGGTCATCAGCCCCCAAACGGGTATAGTGGCAGAAAAGTACGACGCGTATCAACAAATTGATAGCACTAGCACTTTCGCATTGACGTCGGGAGCTAGGATGTTTGACGTCGAGACTTTGCTTGCCCGACTCTCCTTCGTTCACCACTCATGCGCCCGGCGCTTCTGCGACTGTTGAAGAGGCCGTCCGCCGTCTCGATTCTTGACACCCTCACAGCTACACCGATCGGAATAGAGCAATTGGACTCGAAGTATAGGTGTCTACGGTGCAATTCGCAAACCTCGAAGCGGGAAGCACCGAGTGAACCTACGAATCGCCCTGCTTCAAGCACACTAGAAGATCCATGCCGAGGGAAACGGCCGTTCAGCTTTCCCATATACGAAATCGATCAACCCAGCGAACAGCCACTTAATGAACACACCAACGTCGCGGACGGCTTTCAACATCAGGGCAGCCCGCATTGTCCAACCAAAGAGCTGGCGCTTCGACCGGACAAGCTTGAATTCGAATCGGATGTAGGACACCTCAACAACATCGGAACGCGGCTAGTGGATGGAGTGGATCATCGGTTCAATTTGGACTTATGGGAAGAACTTCTTCGATACCGGCAACGGCATTATGGGGACACTGGCACAATTGATATATGGGAGGGACTGACCGTCCGCGTGGATGGAGTCAGGCTTCCAGTCGCGGGGAAACAAGCGGAGTTTTTCTGGCGCAGCTTTGTGGACTTGGGGCTGAGGCGTGAGGTATTCCTTACGGATGTTCTTCAGTATGCTATCAAACTCGCGGAAGACCACGATAGTCGTTGGCCGGAGCTCTACTACCGCATTGTGGGTGGACTTCTAGAACAAGGCATGCCAAACCGGGCAGTCGAATGGCACAAGCGACTACAGAGTGCCCGACTTGCCACTCCCAGTGATACATTGCAAATCTTGCCATTGGCACTTTCTCTATCATCTCTTCCGGCTGGCACGGAATGGCCGATCGCGAACGAACTTGAAACGCCACCTTTGTCACCCGGGCTGAAGGCTTTCCAGGCCATGTGTTCCACATTTCCTGATCACCAATTCTACGGGCCAGTCATTGCCACCCTCATGCGGCATGGCCATGGAGAATCGGCGATCTCAATGCATTTTTACCTTGCACAACGAGAGGATCATCCACAAAGCCCCGCTGAAATCCAACCGCTGTTGGAATATGTCGAGAAATTTGGGTATCGGAAAGAATTCCACAAGCTCCGCAGATATGTCAAAAAGCGGTTTGACCCTGAAGCCTCTGTTGATCAACCCGGTCCCATCCACTTATCTCAGCACGCCCAAAAAAGCTCGCAAGACGAAAAGCCATTCAAGGACGATATTGGTGCCAAGCTTTTTGCTACTCGAGCTCTCAATTTTGACATGATAGTTGGTGGGTTGAAGATGCTCGGGGTAACTGAAATTGGTCCCCGGACTCTGCGCGAGATGGCGACCAGAGCTCACGGTAACCACGATCTACTGGAAAAGCTCAAAATCCTGAAGCAATCAGGAATATCTGCAGGAAACACCGTATTTTCGCGCTTGGTCCAGAAACTTGCAGCTCAAAATCGCGACATACTCCTCTCAGACATCTTGCGCAGCGATCAACACCCCGATGTGTTCGAAGACAAGCGTACCCAGGAGTCGATGTTAGTTTCGTACTACATGGCTCGGGATTGGCGACTATACAATATGACTCTTGCAGCCCTGACAGAACTATACCCAACTGCCCCCAATCTCTCCGATATCCACTTCAGGAAGCATCTCGCGGCCTGGGAATTGGCTGCTGCCTGCAAGGTTGCCGACGAGCTTGCCCTACAAAATGAGACCTTGAGCGAGGATAGTGTGGATTATATGGCTGAGCAGGTTCTCACCCCTCGCCGGATGAACCATCGCCCACCACCTGGCCAACGCCTCTCCACTGCCCAAGAAGTGGGTTTTATCTTCAAGATTCTTAAACGTGTCGTTCCCGCTGGGGGATATGTCAGTGCCGCATTTTGGGTTGAGATTCTAAAACGTCTCGGAATGGCCACCGATGCTTGGAAAGATTGGGATGCACTCCGACAACTCTGCCACTGGCTTGTTTGCCAATACACTGGCAGCAATGGGGATATCCCCAGGACAGACACCCAGCCGCAACCCAGTCTTGAAAGTCCCGTGCAGACCAGGAGTCGGGATCGACGAATGCTTGACTTGGTCTTCACTCCACAGATGCAAGCCGCCATCGTCTCTTGGGGCTTCATGTTCCGCGTACTCGACACAACCGCCTCCAGATTTACCATTCCCAACCCTTCCAGGCCAGGCGAAACACTCATTCCCTGGGTCCGAGGTTTGATCCTACTACGAGAGCTTGAAAAATCGGGCCTTCGCCTCGACAAGAGACTTATCTCACAGGCCGTTCGACACCGGCTTGCCATGCTTTATAGCGAGCATGTTCTTTCTGCTCGACGTCTGAACCGTATGCTGCGACGTCGAAATCCATATACTGCGCAGCAAGTGGTCCACGATGTGTTCCAGGCCTGGGGCGACCCATCTCTTTTTGATGGATTGGAGAGGAATCTAGAACATTTGGTCAATCCGCCACGTTCTGCCAGGTCGAAGCGACGTGCTCCCGGTATACGACTCTCGCGAAAAGGGTTATGAACAACCCATGTACATTAGCATTGTAATTGTAAATAATAATACCCATTTCACCGATCAATTCAGTATGTCTCACCTTACTTACAATCTGGGATTGCCACCAGGAACACTGACGAGTACTCCAAGACAATGGACCCAGGGTTTTCAACGCCTTTATGAGGCTGCGTAAGCGTCAGAAATAAAGAGACGTGGAGACGTGGAGGCGTGGAGTATGCCCAGGCCGGCAGTGCACTGCAGATCCTCTAAGAATAGTTGAGACGGCAACGCGGCCTTTCTGTTGGTAAACACTTTTTATTGTCTGATACCCTCTTTTGTTTACTTGAGTGACATTTGTTTAACATTTTATCATATTTTGTATATTTCAAATTCCGTGAGACTTGGAAATGCGAGTGTTCAACTTTCTGCCCTTGCTGCCTGCAGTTCTGGCAAATCCGCTGGCCAAGCGCACCACTGCCTGCAACAACTCCCCCGACCTCTGCTCCAAGTCCTACGGTGAGATCACACATCTCGGCGCCCACGACAGTCCGTTCCTGCGCGATGCCAGTACCAGTAACTCGGTGGCCGGTAACCAGTACTTCGACACACCAACACAACTATCGGCCGGTGTCCGTCTCGTAACCGCCCAAGTCCACAAGAGCAACTCACAATGGCGCCTCTGTCACTCCTCCTGCTCCTTGCTTGACGCAGGACTCCTCAGCGACTGGTTGAAGAAGATCAAATCATGGCTCGATGACAACCCCAATGAAGGTAAGTCGCAAATCCCAAGAGCAAAAAGCAGCAATCTAACCACTCCCAGTCGTCACCATCCTCCTCGTCAACTCTGATGACGCATCGGCGTCCGAACTCAACACTGAGTTCACAACCGCCAACATCACCGACTATGCCTACGAACCAACCTCTCAAAGCAGCGCCCCCACCAGCTGGCCAACCCTCCAGACCATGATTGACGACGACAAACGCCTGGTTGTGTTCGTCGCATCCCTTACCACCAGCGATAGCTACCCCTATCTCATGGACGAATTCACCTTCCTTTGGGAGAACCCCTACGACACGAGCTCTGCGTCCAACTTCTCTTGTCAAGCGGATCGACCGTCCGCATACTCCGGCAACGCCGCGTCCGCCAACGCCGCCAACCTCCTCCCGCTCATGAACCACTTCCTGTACTCGTCCGATCTTGCAAAGTTCGACATTGAATACCCGAACGCTAGCTACATCGGTACGACGAATGCTGCGTCTGGTGGCACCGGTAACTTGGGTGACGCTGCGTCGACTTGCAAAAAGGAGTGGAGTGGGCGCCAACCGGCGTTTGTGCTGGTTGATTTCTTCAATCGAGGACCTGCGATCGATACGGTGGATAGTTTGAACAACGTGACCGATCCTGTTGGTCGGAAGTCTGTCTCGGAAGCTTCGACCAACAGTGCGTCTTCGAGCAGCAGTGTCTTCAAGGGGCTTGTTGAGTTGGCGGACTCTGCGAGAGCGGGGTCCACTGTCTCAATGGGCAATTGGATCTGGGCTGGTGGAAATTGGGGTAATCTCCTTGGTGGAGGTCTTTCTTTCTAGATCTTTTGGATTCATTTTTGTTTCGGTTTTTTTTAGCGGTTCTCAGGCATTATGACATGCGATTCATACTAGGAGAACATAGCGGGGATACACTGGGCGTTCTGGATTACAGCGTCTTTATATCTATTCTACTTCATATAGTTTACGAATGCACCCATGGTGAAGCAAGAGTCCATCATATCTTCCACGAGGGGTAGCTAGTCCTTTGCCAGCAACTCTCGCACTTTACTCACCTTGTCCTCGAAGGATTGCACCTTATCGATTCTACAGAGAATCAGTGACTGGATGATCCACGGCAGGGGTCAGCGCTCACCTCGAGCCAACACGGACATCGGTCTGAATCCGAACAATGCCCTGGCGATGAAGGATTGTATGCGCCTGTCCGATAACCTGGTGAACCCGGTCCCAAGGACCTTCTATAAACAGCATAGCAGCATTAGCAGCAGGTCGCACCGCGTTCTCTCAGACACATTTCAGTTCTGTCCGATAAGAACATGTTTCACGCATCTGTAGGAACCGGAACTGCGGAGAATACGCACCGATGGTTGTGCCCGCGGAATGCATGACATACTTCAAGCCGCAAGTTTCGATCAGCCGCTGGACGTCGGCGATCTGGTCTGAGACTGATGGCGACGAGGTGCCGATCTGTGCGGTGAGCGGGTGCCCAGGTAAGGGGGAATCTTTTGACCTACGGGGATCAGACAGAAGTCGGCGACACAGTGGGCGGGGGTGGGGATGTCGGCCATGACGAGCGAAATGCAAGTATTTCGTACTCCGTACTCGTACTCAGTACCCAAGGTGAAGCGGATGTACAGGGAAATGTAAAGCGAGAAAGCGGTTTAGAGCTGGAGGGGTGAAGTTGCAGCTAAAGAGCCAGGATTAAGAGATGTTGTCAGCCAATTCTGCAGGGCTGAAACCTTTGGCATTTCTGCCTCCGACTACAACTGTGTGTCTTGGACAACAAACAACTGATATCTCCTGTCAAGAGATCATATCAAAGATCGTATCAGAGATCAACGGCCCTCGAGCCTCCTATCTCACATTTTATGCACAATCCCCTCTGCTGAGGTGTCCGATCTCTGCTGACCGCCCATTGCTCATAGATAAATGGGCAGTGTTGTGGGCAGTGTTGCTCTTTGACTTGAAGACCCTGGACTTTCGAGTTCCTACGATCTGGTACGGAGTACTCCGTTACTCCATATATTCTTCTGTAACCTCTGAGTGAAGGCTTAGGGAAACCCCCGATGAACTGGTGATCGGCTCTAGGACGCCACTGGACGATTGAGCCCCCACCCGGGTCAAGCCCCTGCAACACATTTCCCCCGGGTTTTATTTTTGACCTACCGGATTCTGGGGTTCTTTGTCTCGTTGAGTCCCCTTTATATCCAGCGTCGATTCTCTCGTGTCCTCTTTGTCTGCTTAGACACTCGACAAGGCCATTTGCCCCCTCAATTTTTGCACTCGTGGATCCGTGTGCAAGCGTGATTCGCCGCAAGCTAAACCCGGTTTAGCCCTGGATTTAAGCTCACTGGATGCATGCACAACGGATCTTAGGAGCTTATCCCACACCCAATTGAATATCGTATTACGGGCTGTCCAGAAGTAGCAGCCCCGTCATGACAAAGAGCGACCACGTATTCAACTCCTTCCCAACGGATGACCAAGCCCAGTCTCCTTGAACTCCCCACGGGAGTTCAACTCATCTATCTCGCCGAGGGCGGGGCAAACGTGATCTACCGCTTCGTAAATCCCATCGACACCATTTCACCCCAACTCCAAGGCAAACTTCTCCGTCTCCGCAAGGAAACTGCCGCAGGCATCACCTACAAGGAGATCGCCCGCAACTTCGACACCATCATCCGCCCCCTCTTCAAGTCAGACGAACTGGTCGATCAGACCCTCATCCGTCTCCCGGACACTCTCCTCTCACGATGCAACGAGCAGCTTCGCGCCGCAGAGCGTGATGGCCAGCGCCCGCGAAAGCGCCACGGCACCTACCTCTGTCTAACAGAACCATTTGGTCTCCTCATCACTGACATGACCGCCGATGACAGTTCTATACTCGCAGAACTCAAGCCCAAGTGGCTGAATCAGTCCCCCTCAGCGCCAGAAACAGCACATAGATGTCGCACATGTGCACTTAGGGAGATGAAGAACCACGCAGCTTTCGTCGGTGTCAAGGAACAAAGATCTTTTTGTCCGCTTGATCTGGTTTCTGAACGGTATGAGAATGTCCTGCGAGCCACGGGCCTGATCAGGGGGTGCACGGATAGGTCACGGTTAGCTCATATCTTGTTTCGGAATCCAACGCTATTGAGATTACAATCGTTGCAGAAAACCGAGCGGGAAGTGGGCTTATTAGGGCCCCTGGCTCAGAGTCGGGACATGTCACTTGCAATGACGCTGCGGGATTGCACAATGTTCGTCAGAGTGAGTACACACTAGTCTCCGAATCCATCTGGGTAAAACTGACATAGCGTAGATCCCGCATGACGAAAGGTCTGCCGTGGAGATTCGTCTCGGCGACCTCGACTTGAAGACCGGGGCTGGTGGCAAAGCTGGATACTGGAGAGATCTGGAAACCCAGCTCATTGAACAAGATTGGTATCGCGGATCGGAATGTGATCAGATTCCAAGTGAGTGCGCTTTACATTTGCAACGATCTCTCCTGCGCCCGGTCTGATATCTCGCCTGTGTGTGGTTCATTTCGGACAAATGGCCCCGTGGGGGCTTTGTGTTTTTCGCTTTGTATAGTATGTTGATATAATCTCGGGTGGAACTCTGTTTATGCTTTATGTTATCTTCATGTTGTCTTCTTTTGGGTGGTCTTCTGTCTTTGTGTTTCTTGACCTTTTTTTCACAGCCGCTATGTTGGTGACATTGCATTAATACAGGATGGTAGATACGTTTACACAATAATCGCACCAATTTCAATTTCTGGATGGATCTCAAGCATGGCGACAATTGGATCAGCACAAACGAACCATCATAGCAAGGGCCCAGCCCAGTATACAACGAGTTCCTCTTGCCGACATCTCCCCCGCACCATCTAAGCTCAACATACCCTATCTAGAAGAATGCCCCCATGGCACCAGCTGATGGCAAACCATTCACCATCCCCCCAGATCCAGCGGCAGGAGTGGTAGAGGGACTTGGAGTTGCAGATTGCATTTTGCGCAATGTGGGCACAGGTGTGGTCGGGCCACGCGTCGAAGGAGCGGTGATTGGGGTTTGTGTGACTTGCGAGGTTGCGGAGCTGCTGAGAGGCACTTGAGCGATTGTTGTGGTGCCCAGAGCGATCACGGAGGCGAGGAGGAGATTGAATTGCATCGTCGGATTTTGTTGAATGGATATGTTTCCAGGGCTGGAATTTTATAGCAAGGATATGGTAGATAGATAATTAGGTATTGAAGAATTCCGTTTCAATGTTTATAATGTTCAACTTTAGAAGTGCTTTGGGGGTATTGAGACCTCGCAAGTAGGTGCGAGGTATACTTTAAGTATTGTCAAATATAAGATGGCAAAATTATACATCACATTGGGTGAAACGCGAAGGATGTGAAGATCTTCCCCTTGATGATCTTTCAGGGACTTGATGTCAGGTCTGCGTCAGTCTGCACATAGCTGTTCTAAAGTTGTCTCTTATAGGCTACGAGGGCGCTAAGGTATCACCGTCATGTATGTATTCGCTGTACATTACTCCGTATCTACGAGTAGTCGTAGGATCGTACTTACATAGCCCTTCCCTCTTCCAATACAGGTGAATCCCATGCATCATGCACTGAGCTTCCATCGATGATCTCTGTCTTGTGGAGCGCGATTGGTCGTGATTTTAGCGCCTGTGTTTAGCGCGAGTAGATCGGCGCCTTGCTTGAAGGTAGCTCTGAAGATCCCTCTGGTTTGATTGAACGGTTGATCACTCCCCTGAGATCCTGCAGAAACGTACGAAGGCCTCCATCCACGGGTACGAGTACTTCTGGGACCCAAAACGATGCGTGTGTCAGAATGTTCAAAAGCCGGGTTTCATTGTGGTTTATGGCATGGGCGCAGAGCGAAAGGATCAACAAGACTAAATAGCCCTGTGATTCCAAGATTGCTGCTAACAGTGGTTTCAAAGGGTCTGATGGAGTTTATATGCACCTATACATACTGTACCGGATTTTCCCTGGCGTGTGGGGATCTCCTTATTTGGGCTGCCGCCGCTTTAATGAGGGTGCTCAGACTCAGGCTCTCAGAGGACTCGTAGATATCATGTACTGGGAAGCATATTGTCAAGCCACAAGGAAAAGTGAGCCACGACTAGGTTTCATGGCAACAATACAGTGGCATATTGAAGGATGGTTACTTTACTGAGATATCTTCTCTAAGGAATATAGGCTCTGAGCCCCTCATTCACACGCGAGCGCGGTAAGTATGAATAGGCGTCCCCGAAGGTCGTAACAGTTGAGATGTAACGACATATTCACTGCTAAGTACGGAACTATTACAGGTGAGCAAACGGACGTACGGGCATACGAGCACACGAGCATACGGGCATACGGGAATACGAGCATACGGGCATACGAGTCGCCTGCGCAAGCCCCACCCGGCTGAAAGACCCATATGGGGCGTGCACAAGTATACCGAGTAGTAAAATATGCTCTCTATTTTGAACCCTATGTTTGGATTATTTTAGATATTCCACGAAATAGCCGTTTAAGCTCGACAGAGGCTGCCTAGCTGTAGTTCTAAGTCCTTTAAAATTTAGCAGCTGTTCGAATCCCAATCTATAAGACATAATCCTAATGCTTCCGTCTCAAACTCCCTGTATAGATAATAAATTTAAAGTATTTCTTATTACGATAAATTCAGTTATAGAGTAGAAGAAATGGCTAGATTCTGGTGAATCACAGGAAAAACAGTGAATACAAAGCGGTAAATCTCATAGACTTAGTGGGTTTTAGATACTCAGTAGTGAATCAAGCGCTTTCTTGGCACACGCTCCATTTTATAGCCCTGGCTAATTGAATATCTTATACACACAGCGTCTACCTAGGTAGGCTTCTCAAATATCATGGAGCTCGGCTGCCTGGCGAAGATTTTGGATCCACTAATGCTTCATCATCGGTACAGTCTGTCTCAAACCACAACAGAAAGCTGATCATAAAAGGGACTTCTTGCTGCACTTAACTTCTAGATCTGCTTAGCCTCTGACTTCATTTATAAGGTCTCGATCCTTCCGATATAGAGATCGCATCTTTGATTTCTACACAGACACTCAGCGAAGGCTATTCCTACTTTGCCCTCGAGTTCTTTTACCCGGCAATCCCCTTTCGCCAAAAACGCCACCATGTCGCCAACGGTCAAATATATGGGCATGTACGATTTTGTTCCTTCAAAAACAGCGGCAATTGTGTTTGGGATACTGTTCCTAGTGACTACGCTGTTTCACCTTGTGCAGCTCATCCAAAAAAGGACATGGTTCTACATCCCATTTCTCATTGGATGTATTTGTAAGATTTGATCATCAGCCTGGATGATGCATAGTATTGTTATACTAATAGTTGCCTTCTAGTCGAAGTCATCGGATACATGACAGTACGTTGCGATCTGGAGATTTTTACAAAAGTCACTGACACAGATAACCAGAGAGCGGTTTCCGCAACACAGTATCCCGATTACGATCTTGGCCCTGAAGTCATTCAATACATCATGATTCTTGTTGCCCCTGCCTTGCTTGCTGCAAGTATCTACATGGAATTTGGTCGTTTGATTATCATGACCGACGGAGACAGATTTTGCTTCATTCGCCGAACGTGGCTCACTAAAATCTTCGTTATTGGCGATATCATATCATTCTTGGCGCAGTTCAGTGGTACGCAAATTTCCGTCTTTCTATTGAGGCCCCTAGGCGAAAAGTTTGCTGACAATGGCAGGTGGTGCAATGCTCGCGAATGATACAACTGCGGACAAAGGGCAAAACATAATGAAGGTCGGCGTCGTTATCCAACTATTATTTTTCGGAGTCTTCATCACCACGATCATTGTTTTCAACATGAGGCTGTCTAAACAAGGCTCGAGGACAAAGGACATTGTGCCGTGGAAGAGGCACATGATTGCGCTATATAGCACTGGAATCTTGATATTGATCCGATCGATTTTCCGACTCATTGAGTTTGTGGAGAGCACAGATGGCCCACTAAGCCGGTACGAGTTGCTTTCGTACATATTCGATGCAGTGATGATCCTTATCACGTGTGTGATATTGAATTATATTCATCCCGGGGAAATTAAAGGGTATGTCAAGGCGGTCCAGTCTCCTATCGGCGAATTTGGAATGGGCCGTAGACACGAGAATGGAGCTTTATATACATCGATGGAGTTATAAATGAAGGGTTTTCTGTTTTCTGTTCAGTGGTATCTTCTCAACGAATTGTTTCTTCGGCTGAGAAACATTCAGAATGGTACAGGATGGAAATTGGACGAGAAATACCTGATATATGAGGAGGGTATGGAATGTGAGATAAAAGAACACCACCAGGATGAATTATTGTCAATATACATTAGTACATAGATTCCAAAAGAGGATTTGGAGAAACGGAGTCTTTCAAGGACTTCAGGACAAAACATTGTGCCAGCGATTTGTGTCAGTATCAACCAAATCTATTTATCAAAGCTACCTCAATGAAGGCAATGTAGACTCCTCCAGCCAGCGACCGTTGAAGTGTCCTCCAACGCTTATTTTGGAGCTATGTTTAGGCCTAACATATGGTAAACTGTGCCAAAGATTTTCACTAAAGTTGTTTGCTGAGAGCGGGCGATCCCCTGCATCATCTGCAGTGTTGGCCTCTCAGGCGTCGGGCGTGCCTCGTGTGTTTCATCGGTCATTTCTTCTGTGTCGACTTCCAAAAAGTCCCAAACCTCTGGGGCCTCTGCTATGCGTTGAAGTCGCCAGATCCATGGATGCCAGACGGCTGCCGATCGAAGAATTACACCAGCGACCATGGAAGTAGTGGAAGTGGTGGGAGTATTCAAATCAATGTCCTGGATGCCGACGGACATATTTGCGATGGAATTTCGTTGCGCTTGAGCAATTTGATGTCGTTCACAGTGATGTATGCGTTGGTGTGGATGAATAGTTCCTTCAGCCTCGAGTAAAGGTTGTAAATGATGAAATGCCAAGGTCAATGGCCGATACACTGAGCTCTGATATCCGTGAAAGAGAGTTTCAAAGAAACTGTCTATGTCACGATAGCTGGACTGACAATGTTGAGCTAGGCTGAGCTCAACATACAGTACAATGTGCGAAAGAGAGTATTTCTTTCTCATTTATACGAATATAGCTTACATCCATGGTGCCGCTATTGATGCCAAGTCTAGGCAGCACAATGGAAACATTTTGAATCAATCAGAATGCATGGACATTTGCAAAGCCTACCTCTACTCGCAGCTATTAGGCTATGGTCGGGCCCAACAAGCAGGCCGGTGGGGGGGGGGGGGGGGGGGGGGGGGGGGGGGGGGGAAAGACGAGGGAGAGGGGGGGTACAGAAAAACTGTTCGATAGTTTTTTTTTTTTTATACAAACCAAACTCGATGTTTGTTTGTTTTT
>CAJVOY010000131.1:602831-845420 GCA_911197225.1 Penicillium salamii | reverse complement strand
CGAGATTATGGTTTTTTTCTGTGTGTGGGTGGGGGGGGGGGGGGGGGGGGGGGGGGGGGGGGGGGGGGGGGGGGGGGGGGGGGGGGGGGGGGGGGGCAGTTCCGTGTTCGAAAGACATTGACAAGAGTGGGTCCAAACAAACTCTCTTCGAATTTTTTGATTATTTTACAGTACATAGTACATATCTTGATCGTTTGAGAACTGTAATGATGGGTAAACTGGGTCTCACTCCCAAACGAGCCTCCTCATACTATGAAGTTTACTAGGGACTAGTCACTATGTAGTAGGTATTGAGCATTTTAGTTACACAAGACTGGTAAGTAACCCACCCAAAACGCACTCTATCATCTTAGGTGTAACTTTCGAAGGGGATAGAGAATTATAGCGATATGTTCGTCAGGCATCAGTCGCTCTATAGCTGAGGCCAGTTGCACACCCCAGTCCAAACACCACCATCGCGAGTTACATTGCGCTAGTATCACAGCATAATGAGCCAAAATGGCCAGTGACGCAGTATTCCTCTGCCTGAGAAGATCCATGTAGTCATGATCGACGGCATTTGGCCAAGCAAGTGGTCTCAAACCTCGCTTCAAACGGAGGTCAAGGCTCTGCTGAAGAGACTGAAGGGCTCTAGTGTTGGAACCACGAACAGCAAGCGAATCATCGGAAAGGTCGATAAAATGTTGCAGCTCTGCGATAGCGAAGTCCAGATCATTATCTTCTGACAGGTGCGCTGCGTCATCGAGAATATCTTTGTCCTCAAGCCATGATTTGAGATCTCGTGTTTTTCTCCAGGCTTTGGTAGTTTCATGAATTGTGCCGTTTCCTTTCATCAAAACCATGATATGGATCATTTCATCTAATATCGTATCCTCGGTTTTGTCCCCAGCTTGTAGCAGCGGAAGTGCAAGAGCGTAGATAGATAGGAGGAAGGGAAATTTCCCGACTGCGTGACAATTGGAATCGTCGATAAACTCAGCTTCTTTTCGAAACGATGCCATCGCATCTGAGCATCCGCTTAATATGAAGGCACTATGTTTCTCGCTGAAATTTGGCGATTTTGTAATTCCCAGATGGAGTGCCGACAGCATGAGAATCATGTGTAGTATGAACGGGTACCGCATAGATTCCCGAACCCCCTGATCCTGCCAGCTGCGATGGAAGGCCTGACTGACAGCAAACGTATCGGTAACATTGATGATCCAATGATGAATTAAATCAAATTCCCAAGTAGTAAGGACTGATTTGGGCGGCTCGCGATGATATGTATTAGCGGAAAGGATTTGTGACGGTATGAGCAAATCCCCACTCAATGATTCCGCTCTGGAAGAATCAGGGAAGCTTTGGGTTGTTGATGTTTCCGTGAGGGTAGTGCAACGACCGTGATTGATATTGACATGTTGCGTACTAGTAGATCTGGTATTTTTTGTCGGCTTCAAGATACATGGCTGATTGTATTTCTCACAGGCCCCACAGGTCGGGCGGACTTCGTCGCATTTGAGATGCTTGTCTCTGCATCGGAGACAGCCTAGGCGGGATTTAGTGTGTGATCGCCGAATGGCCATAAGGGAAGGAATGAGGCCAAAGTGCGCTATAGCATGAGGTCTGCATAAGCATTAGTAGATATTTGGCGTTAGGCCTTGGAGAATAGTACAATTACCATGCAAAGATATAGAGGACCGACACTTCGGGATGGATGAATGACGATGGAAATGTTTCTGGATACATCGGACCAATATTGATCCGAAATCAACTCGACCAATGGGGACCCGTTGAGTAGGTACATGTATGTGCCCAGGTGTAGTAGATCTCACTGATAGCATTCTCCTTGTACTCCTGAAGTACGTATAGCTGTGGACATATCCTTTGAAAGGAACTGGAAAAGAAGAGGCGGGAGGGCACTTGCCCGGCACTCAACCTCTTGTATGTTTAGTAAGTCTTTGCTTAGTTATTCCTGAAGTCTGTCATTTTTTTTGGAAATTGTTGAAAAAGGACTTGAGGAGCTAGAATGAGGGCATCTCGTTATCAATCGGATAAATAAATAAATATCAATACACCAAATATTCAATCAGAATTAGATACGCTGAATATTGAAACACGAGTACCTACAGAGTTATGGCTTTCCTAGTCGGGCCAAAACAATTAAGCCGCAAAGCTCTACTGAAGTAGCTGATTGACTGCTTGTACATCCGATATCCACCTCCAAGGCTGTAAGGCGGACTCATAAGCGCCAAGGCTGTCTGCAGCCTAATCAACACATTTCTGGTAATTTTCTACAGCGGCTGTGTCAAGGCAACACAGTGTTTCATCCTTGCAAAAGCATCACAAAGAAATCCTCAAACCAACTATACCACAGTTTGTATATGCACCCGAGCACAGCCACATGAACAGCCCTGGGAGCCTGTGGAGATAAAACCGACAACCCCCCACCTTCCCGCAACTTCAACTTTCCCACAATTACATACTCCCAAATGGATCCCAGAGTCGGAATCGCTGTGTTCGTCCTGAATGCTCAGGGCAAATTTATTGTTGGAAAGCGAAAGGGAAGCCATGGCGCTGGTATGTAATCAGCCTATGACGTATGGCATGGCTGACGAGCTGCAGGTACATGGGCTCTGCCCGGTGGACACCTGGAGTTCGGCGAATCGTTTGAGACCTGTGCGGCGCGCGAGACACTTGAAGAAACAGGTCTGGAGACTCGGGATCCGCGCTATTTGAATGCCACAAATTCGGTCTTCCAGGCTGAAAATAAGCACTATATCACCATTTTCATTGGGGCTGTTTGTGAAGAAGGAGCTGAGCCGAAAGTAAGTTTGGTTTGATTTTTTTGCTCGTTTTTCTTTGATTTCTTCTGCTTTGTGCAATCTTTGCTGCAGCGCTATCTTTGCATGGCATGGCTAACAGGGCATCAGCTTCTGGAACCCGAGAAGTGCGAGAAATGGGAATGGGTGTCGTGGGATGAGTTGAAGACGTTTGGACAAGCTGGCAGCGAGTTTGAGGGACGAGAATTGTTTTTGCCTGTGACCAGCTTGTTTGAACAGCGCCCTGACTTTCGAGTGTAAGGATGTCGGCATGAAAGCTGTTGCAGTAAACCGTCATGTTGGTAGCGGCAAGACATCTGTTAGATCTTGCTTGCAAATGTATTGACAAGGATAGCCGGGGGGAAAAGCAAATAGAGGCATCCTAGCGGGGTCCATTAAGTCGAACTCATAGGACCCTGGAAGGAGGGTCTAGGGTATACAGGCGGAATAGCCGAGGCCTACTCTATCCCCGGTCCCAAGTCGGCTCTCGAGATATCTGTGGATTGCAAAGGATGTAATCATAGCAGGGGTTGCTTATTATTCTTAGCTGCAATGTCACCCATGAAGATAGATCCATGGATAATGGATACAAACAAGAACATTAATAACTCATGTCATTCAGACTCCACCAGGCCCCGTGTCATCAGCCTTCGGCTTATTTCCCCAGTCTCCCATGCGAACAGCAACCACCTTATCCCTCTGAACTTTCCTCTGGTACCTTGTCCACAGGACAAACAGCGCAACGGCAGCAAGCGCGGCACCAGCGACACATCCAACCACGATACCCGCAATTTGTCCGCCCGACAGTCCAGAGGAAGAGCCCGAGGAGCGCGAAGAGCCAGAACTCGCCGAGCTATTACTCGAGCCCGAAGTAGTAGGCTCTGAGACATTGAAGCAGGGGACATTGGTCGTGAATGAAGCAAGAGGGACGTAGCTGATATCTGCACATGCATAGAAAGTGCTATTCTTATCCGTGTCAAATGTAGACAGATACGAAAGTTGAAGAGTCGCATTTGAGCCAGATGAGATGTTTGAAGGAGGGTTCGGCACAGCATAGCATTCGTGGCCCGGATCTAGATCAGGGAAATTCGACGAGGAGACTAGGGTTGTGAAATCCCGATTTGATGTTGGGTCTGCCAGGATAGTCAGTATGATGCAGAGCGCGTGTGGATATTACTTACCGTTGTTGTAGGAAATGGCCAAGTTGACATTGTACGACTCATCTTGGAGGACTAGAGAGACCTTGCCATTGGCTGATAGTGTAAGCATCAGTGACCAGAAAGATAGGTAGGAAGAGCCATACTGAGTGGGAATTCTGTGCGATTTGTTACCCCGGCGGAAGAGCCACAAGGCGCCGTGTTATCCTGTGCTTCTCCCCATGCTCGATCGGGCGGCCAGAGAAAGGCGGCGGGTCCCATGTCTGTGGCAGCACTCACTTGGAATGCCAATAGACAGACCATATTGAGGAACACTATGAGTGACTGCATCTTTGTTGGTCTCCTTCGTGAAGGATGCGGGAACTCTTGAAAAGGCGTAAGACTGTGGGGAGTTGAACACAGAAGAAGAATCGAGAGTCTGCAAGTAGCTCTTATATAACTCAGTTTAGTGCGACACTCGACCTTGAGCACCGTTTCCCAGTGGTGACAGGCCATCTCGGCATCATTTACCGGATCCATTAACTAATACTGAGTGGAGTCTAGGCGGACCCTGGTACAACTGTATACCTCGCTTATGAGAACGCGGTGTCAAGACTTTCAATGCCAAAAGCCGTTTAGCAAAACGCATGTGAAGGGTATCGGCAGGTTTGTACAAGGGCACAAGGTCAAAGCGCAAAACGGACCAGCAAATGAAGTGAGTGGAATCGGTACAAATGCATCTCGCTTGACTAACTAGAGAGTCCTGTACTGCAACCTGCACTGTAACCCTGCAGCTCAAGTATAGCCGGAAGCACATTCGCCCGGGGTGATGAGATTAGATTGATAAGATCGAGCGACGTTGATGATTGGCCATCTTCGGAATTTCCCGAAAGCCCTAGGCTGCTGAGACCCTCATTTCCGAGCTCGGACATTTGTTCCTGTTTGATTTATGTTTTGACGCTGTTGATCCTCGTTGATCGTTGATTTCGGATCTTTGTTTGCTCGGTCCTGCGTGTTTCAGGTCACAGAGCATCCGAAAATCAGCCGCCAATATCAATTCGCACAGTGTAGCGCACTCAGGCTTCGGCTTTACGTCTGTCAATCAAGTGGGGCAGTCCAAGCCTCTCCAGGCTTGGCAATATAGGATCAATCTACGGAGTAAACAAACTAACCGTGTGGCTGACCGGCTCCGAGTGGCAAGATGTCGGAAGGTACAAGCCATAGATGGGACCTTGGTCAAGACCGGAAAGATAAAAAGATTTGTTCCCCTCGAAATCATTCCACTCAAATATCTCATCCAGCTTACTTTTACGGTACCTCTCTTTCTCCATCCTCATCTCCCTTTTCGCCATGCGCTCCTCAATTGTAGCACAAGCAGCCATTGCTTTGCTTGCTTCATCGGCCGCCGCACTACAGCTTCCCAGCCTATCTTCGTTGCTAAAGCGTGAAGTAGCCCCGGGAACCCCACTCTACAGCTGCCACGAGGCATGCGGTCAGTCTGGCATTTTCACCTACCCTTCACATGTCTTCTATCTGGGACATGGTACTGACCTATGATAATGAAATAGGCGAGGTGATCTTGATCTCTGAAGCCGGCGATTACTGCTCAAACTCAACATTCACTACCGACCTCAACTCATGTCTGAAGTGTGCCTTGACATACAACATCTGGCAATACTATGGCGATGGCGTCAAGTCCGCAGCGAAATCATGCAGTGATGATGCTACCCCTAGTGCTTCTTCCGCTACATCGGGCGCCACATCGGGCGCTGCAACGACCCCTGTTGCTACTACTACGGGCACTTCCTCCACGGTAACGGGTGCGACATCGGCCACTGCTTCCGCCGCCGCTACATCGTCGGTATGTCACTGCGTTATTTTATCAGCCAGTCAAGACTAATGGCATATAGGCAACCGCATCAGGAAGTGCGGCCTCCGCCTCGGCAACTCCAGGCGCTGCATCAAATATTCAACAAAACGCAGTTCTTCCTTTGATGATAGGCGCTGCTGCATGGGCGTTGGTGTAATGACATCGCGATATTCGTGATTACAAATATCTAGATGCTCTGTGCAATATTTCACCATCACGCATAGTTTGACACTCTGCAAATCGAATCAGTCATGTTAATACACAGCAAAATGAAGAGAACCACTCACTCAATAAGATTTCCATCGGGATCCCTGACATAAACACTGCGGATCTTTCCAACTGCCCCCGTCCTCTCCACAACCTGAGCACCTTCTAGGATCTGGGGCCGTCAGTACTTGGTTCTTTTTCGGGAATGATGAGCAGATACCTCAATTCTCGCTTCCTGGAATGCCTGTAGGACCGTCTCCACGTCTTGGTCCGTCAAAAAGCACAGGTCAGCACTTCCCGGTTGGACATCCTGGGCCTTGGGCTCAAATTCTTTGCCCGACTGGTGTAGATTGATCTTTTGAGATCCGAAAATCAAGGCGTGTCTAATGTCATTAGCCCCTTGCTTGAGATTGAGCTTCAAGTGCAGCGAAACTTTTAGAAGAGGGGTTACCTTTGCACGGTCTGGTTAGTGGGTGAGGTAAACACTTCGTGGCGCATGCCGAGATAGGCCGTGTACCAGGCTACGGTTTTTGGTATATTGCGGACCGTGAGGACCAGATGGTCCAAGGACTTAACAGCAAATTTTCCGGCCATTTTGGTGCAAGAGAGAGCTGGTGAGGTACAAAAATGGAACTATCGTAGTCTACAATTTATGTTTCTTCAAAAGTTCCCCTGGAGTCCCGCAATGGCACTGAGTCATCATCCGATATAGGCGATTTAAGTATACAGAAGTACCCGAGGCCATTGTTTGAGTATAGCGATTATCAACTGCGTCAGACTTCTATTTCAGTCGTACGGATAGCCGCAGATACGCCTGACTCGAACAATCAATCATAATGCCCGGAATGCCCACTGAACGGCGAAAGAATCCACAGATTATTAACGTCCCATCCGGGCACAAGCCCCGGGCACCGCTCAACTAAATAACAAAGAGTATAGCCCCATCGGTATGTTCCTTGGCAACCTGTGGCTCAGCTCTAGATGATATCATGCGACATTGGACCAAACAAATACCTCACAGGCATAAATAGCACGAACCCCTCAGTATATATAGCCCCGGGGGCCACAAGCTAAGACCCCAATCAGCCATGTCGTACACTTCCTACTCCGATGCTCGCATGTCACTTGCGTCCTCGTCCAAACCCCGCAAAACACTCCGCTCTCCGGATCGAGACATTGCATTCCGAAGTCAGTATATTGCGCGCACCAAAACAATCCTTGTTCTCCGCCCGTTCGGCAGCCCCCAATCGGCGGTTTCCTATAAGATCACCGAAGAAGACGGAACTCCACAATTCACTATCACCGGTCGCAAATACAGCGACCGATCATGTCGTGAATTCCGTGACTCGTCTGGCCTTCCGCTCTTCGAACTGCATCGGAAATGGTACCGCTCGAATAGTTGGTCTATCAGTCTACCCGGGTGTGATGATGCGACGATCGCGACGGGGTCTCCACGCTGGTCGTTGGGAAAGACGTCTCTCGGGGACTTTAACCTTTCATTTGAGAATGCGGCTGCCTTTGACGGGAAGCGCGAGGAGGAGAAGATGCTCACGTTAAATGTGGAAAGGCATGGAAATGCGTTGGCGCTGTTTGATATCGTGGATGGGGATCGGAAGGTGGCAGAGGTTAAGGAGAGCATTCACCATAATGAGAAGTTGAATCTGAGAGGCTCTAAAACGGGATATCGACCTGCTTTGGATCTTATCATAATGCCTGGCGTGGACAGCTCGATAGTGAGTACATTTTAGTTAGCGTTCGTACCTGTAGACTGACTCTCTTCTAGGTTGCCACTGTTGCGGTCATTGTATCTGACTGGATCTTCGGGTCGAGTTGATCTGTTCGTCCTGAGTGTATACAAAACAAGCATCTCAAGCAAATGCCAAGAGGGTCGTGGTTGGTTCCTGGCTTGGCAATAGTTATCATCTTGTTCTTAGCATTTTTCTTTCAATCGAAGGCTATTCTCACCTTTCCTCTTGATATCTCACATCTCATAGATGCCAAACACCCTTCAGATGTCTATGCATATATTGGGAAGGCACGCATAAGACTCTCAATTTCCTTTCGAATGTTCCTTTTCTTTTCAACCAACTCAGTCTCCTTCACTTTCGTTTAGCTGTCTTGACGCGATACTCTTACCAATGTGCCCTGATGCTGGAACCTCTCCCCCTTTCCCTCCACTTCCATCACCACCACCGCCTCGCGTCGACAAGGAGGGCCTCACCAAGCGGCAGCGACAACGAATCAAAGAGAGGCGTCGCCTTAAACGCCAAGTAAGTCTGGGTTGGAGCATCGAATTTGCGTGTTGGAAATCTTCTCTCCCATCCTACATGTATACTTGATACGCACTTTGTCGCCTCTTGGTCTTGATTTGCGTGTCTTTACTTGCGGGGGCCTCACATTTGGTTGACTCGTTGCTACTACATGGCCATGAGCCACCTCACCTCCGCATCCATGATACTCATTGTGATTATCAAACGGACATTTGAGCAGTGCTAACTTCAAAAATAGCGAGGTCGCAAAGCCACCGCTGCCGCCGACGAGGAGGAGACATCTATAGTACGAGACACAAAGCCCTAAAGCCCTTTCTCCGTTCCCGTCATCCCAGTCGCCCAATCGTGGAGAAACTAAAAAGTCTGACATTGTTTCAAAAGGCATTCTCCGACCCAGATTCGCCTACTTCCTACAACAAGTCTGCTAGTGGCAGTGGGGATGTTGGTTTCATCTTTTATGCAGATGGCCACGAATTCCTTGTCCAAGGCAATCTCGAATATGATGATGGTCATTCTTCTGATCCAGAATTGGCCAGTGAGGGAGAAGACCCCGAGCCCGCTGCTCAAAGCAACTCTGAAATTGAAAATGATCAAGTACCTGATCCAACATCGGCCAGTGATGGAGATGGCCTCGAACCCACTGCCCGAGGCAACTCTGAGATTGAAGATGGGCAAGTCCCTGATCCAGAATCGGCCAGTGAGGGAGAAGACCCCGAACCCACTACCCAAAGCAACTTTGAAATTGAAAATGGTCAAGTACCTGATCCAGTATCGGTTGGTGATGGGGATGGCCTCGAACCCGCTGCCCGAGGCGACTCCGACATTGAAAGTGGTCAAGTCCCCGGCCTAGTATCGGCCAATGGGGGCACTACCCAGGGCAACTTTGACGAGAATAGCCAGGGCTCTGATCCAGTATACATCAGTGATGAAGATTGCTCCAAGCCCGCTGCCCAGGGCAACTCTGATATTGGACATGGTCAAGTCTATGATCTTGTTCCGGTCAGTGAAGAGCTGCTGCCCATTCTGAGCTCCAGCTCCTCCAGCTCCTCTAGTACTTCTTCTGATTCTGAACTCGAGCTTGCGATCATGGATGGGTACCCAGTATGGCTACCCCTACGAGATAGTAAGTCTGTTCTCCAATCACCCAGCAGGGAGTTGATGAATTGAAAAAGTCTGAGGTTTTGAAGGCGATAGATTGTTAACCTAAACATCTTTGATAGAAAACGCCAGAACGTAAAGCTTCGGGTCTTCCTTATGCCATTCTTTTGTAGTTTCGAATACAAGATTGTGCTTCCAGGGTGCTTTTCTTTGGCTGTTTTCTGCATGTTGTTGCTTCCCTTTTGTGGTCCTTTGTTAGACTGGGGACACTCTGAAGCAATTTTTCTTTGGGTAAATCCGCGCATTGGCGTGATGAACTTCAGGGTACCATTATCCTCATGCCGAATAATATCTCAACCTTGAAGCCATCCCCATACTTCTACACACTTTGACTGGCGTGAATAAGTAGAGTCAAGATTCCACAACCATCAAGAGTGAACAGAAAATTCAATTCAGACTATACAAAGACATTAATGTAAATAAAAATATATGGACTTTTGGGTCCTGTATACGACGATCGGTGATGTCATCAACTGAAAACAGTGAAAACAAGATGCGTAGGGCCGCTGCCCTATCGCGTAAGTAAGGGATACCCATATAAAATGGCTAAATTATCAAAATGCTTTTGTTCTGGTGTCAACTACTAAGGAATTACGCCAGAATCGCCAAGTTTCAACCAAAATGTTCCTGGTTCGACACTTTTGACCGGTTCTGCTCAAGTGCGACACAGTGTTTGAAAATGAGCCGGCGACCCCAGAATCGCTCGAAAGGACTTTGAAAGGCAATTTCTGTATTCGCTTTTCTTCATTAACCGCACCAAAAGGCATTGGAAACTATGTTGTTTTCGCAGGTTGATATCCCATGGGATATACCAAATTGAAGCCATTCAGGGTCTCAGGATACTTATTCCGTCCCCACTGGCGGGTTCGTCCCGACTGGTTCAGGTACGTTTTGTCTCAACTTCATATCAACTCCCCCGGCATACGGTGATGCTAGTTTATCCGTACCTTACCTTTCATGGTGAAATTGATACCTTATATGTTTCAAGACGGGTCTCTGAGTCTGCCAAAGAAAATCCCTTCGTTCTTTTTTCCCTTGTTCGCTGCGAATGGAGAGCTAACACGCCTCAAGAACTTAGACCATATTGGAAGAGCCGGTCGCTTTAACTCTTGCATGTGTTCATTACGTTCGGAATAGTTGAATCTACCCGTGGACTTTGTTTATATCATATATAGTAAACATTTTTACATTCAAGTTTTAAATTGCTCCCTTTTACTCCGTACTTTAGGATCTAAAGCAAAACCCATGGTACCATGCGGCCAAATCTAGTCTACCAGAAGCTAGGGCATCAATCAATGTGAGAGATTGACTGATCGCGGTTTCCAAGCCCACGTACTTGACTAGCTGCTACTTAGGAAGAAATGGTACGTGGATAATTTTCCAATGTGATCCGTCTCGGACGATTATGATCGCCCGAACCTTGGAAGTGTGTCAATGTCGAGTTTCCGTACAGTTTTAGAAAGAACTTTAGAAATCATGTTTGCTCATTGGGAATGTCAGAGCTTAGAAATGTGCTGTGAGAATGCTTATCAACCGCTGAGAAATAGCTCTAAAGCCGAACCCCCGTAAATCCGCAATTCCGCTCGGCTTAAATTGCCTCGAAACAAACAGACTAATAAGCCGAAGAATAAGCGGAGCTTAATCTCTAGATCCATATTCCACCCTGGGGATAGCGCTGATCAGTACTTAAGTACCCTGTACTCTACTCATATAACACATTCCCCCGCCAACAAAGCACTCCAAAATGGCTACTCGTCTCTTCACCCGTGCAAGCACTCTTTGCAGACCCCTTTCTCGACTGTCAACATCCATCCAATTCCAACCCCAACTCCCCAAACTGCGAACATACGCAACAAAGCCAATGGCCGAGTCTCTTATCTCTCTTGCCCAGGGCAGGCGCACAATTTACCAACTGGGCAAAAGCAGCTCGGTGCCAGATGCCAAGATCGAAGAACTAGTCAATGAAGCCATCCTGCATGTCCCCAGTGCTTTTAACACGCAATCCACCCGACTTGTCCTGCTACTGCACGATCAGCATGATCGCCTGTGGGACATTGCCATCGAGGCATTCGAGGGTCTCGTTGCTTCAGGCAAGATTCCCAAGGAAATCTGGGAAAAGCAGACATTGCCCAAGTTGAACGGGTTTAAAGGTGCTTATGGAACGGTACGTGGGCAATATTTCTCTTTTTCGATCGTTGCTGATAAAAATAGGTTCTTTTCTTCGAGGATCCTGCGCATATTCAACCCATGCAGGAGAAGTTCAAGACCTACAAGGATCAATTCGTGCCTTGGGCTGAGCACTCCAATGCTATGCATCAGTACTTCCGTAAGTAATGTGTCTGTTATACTTGTGATTCTTCTAACCTGTGCAGTTTGGACTGGCCTTGAGGCTCTTGGGTTCGGTGCTAACCTGCAGCACTACAACCCTCTTATCGATGCCGGTGTTGCCAAGCAGTGGGATCTTCCCAGTGATTGGCGACTAATTGCTCAGTTGGTCTTTGGTGCCCCGGAGGCTCAGGCTGGCGAGAAGGTCCAGAAGCCTGCCGAGGAGAGAGTGAAGGTGTTTGGCAGACTTTGAACATTGTGATGTACAGCAAACGTCAATTCGATAGGTAAATACAGAAACACTGCTCATGTGTAATTTCAAAAAAGAACGTCTAGGAATCCAAGTAATTTCCGAGCCGGTCTACTCAGTCCGGTACCACCGGTGGTCACCAAGACACTCACCAACCGTGACAGCTGCATACAATCATCAGCATAATCCACCCGGACAATAAGAAGATACTCACCACTCAATCCCCTGCTTTCAATCTCCTCAAGCATATCCTCCACTAGAGTCTCAACTGTATTTCGATGCGAATCATGCGCCAACACAACTGTACCACCGGCGTCTAACCCATCGATAAACCTCTCAAAACTCCGCCAATTCGTATCAGGGTCATCGAATACATAATCCTTCGTGTCAACACTTGCCCCGATAACATGGTACCCAAGCTCATCCATGACATCCAGTACATCATCACTGTGCGCCAGAAACGGCGCACGCATGTAGGTCGGATAGAAGCCGAGGATGCGAAGAAAGGCAGATTCAAGAGCTGTCATTTGGCGCCTGATCTGGCTTTTTGATAGGTTTGGAAGGGACGGGTGGGCCCATCTGTAGTCAGCGTTAGGATATGAGGGCGAAGAGCATGGAATATAAGGATTGACTCACGTGTGAGATCCTAGCTGGTGGCCTTCTTCGTGGGCTCGTTTTACCAGCTCGGGGAACTGGTCTATGTGGCCGCGGTTGCGGCCGTTGATGAAGAAGGTTGCTCGGGCGCCGTGGTGGGCGAGGACGTCCAGTACTCGGGATGTGTAGATGTATGGGCCATCGTCGAATGTTAGGGCGACTGTTCCTGGGATGTAACAGTGGTTGAGGATGCTACCGTAAGGAAGGGAGGTATTCGTTGGCTGTTTTGGTGGTACTGGTACGAATGGTGGTAGAGTGATGTTTGTCGAGGACTGTGCTAGGGAGAGCGTTGCAAGCAGAATTAGGAGTAAGGAATGCATAGTGAATATGATAATGATGAGTGACTGAAGAGCAAAAAGGACATGCAGAGGAACCAGAGGCAGGAGTATTGGGGATACGCAGTTGCCGGATTGATAAAAAGGTGGAAACATTTGCATTGAATTTAAAAGAACATTTGTAAACATCCCCCGTTCTCATGACAGATTCATATGAATACATCAGGCTATTAAGGTACCAAAAGGACAGGATAAGACATTCGACGCGCCCTCGGGAAAAGAGCGAGACGGCAGAAGAAAGAATTTCTTGACACAACGCACTTAGCCCTTACGGGTGCTCCGCTTCATGGAGCGGCGCTGGTCCTTCTGGGCCTCGCGGTCAAGGAACTTGCGCTGCTCGTCGGCACTCATGCCACGAAGCAGACGCTCGCGTTCGTCCTTCTTGACCTTCTCGGCGGCGGCACGGCGCTCCTCGGCCTTTTCTTCCTCCTCGACACGGCGCAGCTTCTTGATCTCTTCCTCGCGAACGTTGCGAACCTTGCGCATCACCTCGGCGCGGAAGTGTGCGGAGGAAACAAGCTTGTCGGACAAGCGCAGGAACTGGTTGAACAAGGGGAGTGTGGAGTTGTAACCGGAGGCGGAAGAAGCGAGGTTGGCAGCGAGCTCAATGCGCTTCTTGGGGGTGGTTTCTTCGATCCTGCTCCTGTTAGCAATGTTTCTGAACAACATGTTGGGATTAAACGTACTTGGTGGGGCGGTCGACAGGCTGGTCAGTAACAATCAGGTACTCAAAGTCATTACCAGCCTGCT
The DNA here is from genome assembly GCA_911197225.1 of Penicillium salamii. Lineage (NCBI taxonomy): Eukaryota > Fungi > Ascomycota > Eurotiomycetes > Eurotiales > Aspergillaceae > Penicillium > Penicillium salamii. Next base: position 831,664 of record CAJVOY010000131.1, on the reverse strand, counting down.
CAATGGCCTGGATCAATTCCGGGGTGAGCAGAGTGTCGCTAATCTCAGCACTCTCGGTCATCACAGTCACCCATGAGGGCAGCTTGGGGTTGTCCTTGGAGAAAGTGATAGAGGCATCGTAGCGGTCATTGCGGAACTTCCGCATGTGGCTCTTGTGCACAACGGCCCAGATGAAACCATCGTAAGTCGAGCTGGGCACCTTAACAGGGGTCGAGTCCTTGGAAAGAACAGGAACAAGGTCCTTCTCCTTGCCGTCGAAAGCGTACAGCAGAGCCTCGTATTTCTCAACGGGGGGCTCCCAGCTCTCGAAGAAGAAGCTCAGACCATACTCCATGATGTAGGTAATGGGGTTGTAGCGCTTAGGCATCTTGAGGGAGACATCGAGGAAAGCAGTGTTCTGACGACCAGTCGCATACGCGGCGAACTCGGAAGCCGACTTCTCCTTCAGAACGGATTCGGGGCTAGCCAACTCGACAGACACACCCTCGGCAGCCTGTCGGGAGATACCATCAAAGCCAACAACAGAGAACTCCTTTTGAAGGGAAGGGGTGTGGGCTTGCGCCCAAGCCTTCGCCTTCTGGCGGTTCTTGCGCGTGCCCCAGAGGTGGAAGAGGATGATCACGAGGATGACCGGCATGATCATGGCCTCCTGCTTGAAGTCGCTGGGAGATGTCCTCTCCCACACTCGGTACCATGCCGTGTAGGGAACGGCATTGGGGGCGAGAGTGTTGGCGGCCGGGATGGTCGTGGAGTCGGCGAGGAGGGACGCAGGCGACGGGTTGGGAGCTTCCACGAAGTCGGCGAAGTCTAGGTCGGTTAGCTCAGCAATTGAGTTATAGATGATGGATATTACCATCTTCAGGTTTGGCCTGAGAGCCAAACACGTTCTTGAACATGCCCGCCATGATGGATGAGGAAGATGCAGGAGGAAGGAATTGGAAGCCAGATACGAGTAGTCGGAGCTAAGTTCCTCCCGGGTTTAGCGCGGGTGTCTCCAGCTTTTTTACCCGTCGACTTTCGATTTGCCCTTGACACATTGGCCCGTGTCTTCAATGGTTGTTCTTTGCCTTTGCCGTGTTCGTACAATTTGATGTTCCTCGTTCGGATGCTTTGAAGTAAAACGCCGAAGACTCGAGTAATTTAAATCTACGATATCTCGGAAATTTGTGTATAAGACAAAACATTATCCAATTCAATACCAATCCAATCCTTCCCAAACCAAAACCCTAGAAGAATTACAATCAAGTGAAGGCCCGGTGAGTGGTATCCTGCAAAAAAAAATATCAACGCCAAAAAACAGAACCTCCGAGCCCAGCTTTTTATACAATCCCGCTGTGAATAGACTAAGCATGAACAAATGAAAGAACAAATGAGAATCGTGACGGTCATTCCACTTGCTTAACCATAAGCAAGCATTCAATGGCCATAGGCCGGGGGAGGAGTATCTTCATGCTGGCGAGACCAGAAACCACTGCAAGCATTGGTCATCATTTTATCCTCGCGCATTCGACGGGCGATTTCACCAGCTAGTTTTTCAACTAGCACAGAATCAACACCGTCATTAGACTTCTCTTCGGTGAATGGAAGAGCGGCCGAGGGCAGTGAGCGAGAGGGCCCTGCCTCGGACTTCTCATGGGCAACACCTCGAATTGTGGCGCGGGGTGTGGCATCCACATCCTCCGCCTTGGGTGCGCGGATGGTTTCATGGGAGTAAGAGAGATCGCGGTTCGGGCGCGACAGGCTGGCCCGGTGCCTTTCCGGGATTGGGGGTAGGTGGAAATCACTCTCCGGGGACAGAGGGGGTGTCACGGGGTCATCAGACTGTTCGCTGACAATAGGCAGAGGCGCGGAGGCGATAGAGGGTGGCCTAGAGGACTCTGTAACAACGCTCTCATCACTGACGCTCATAGCGTCATCGGTAGTCTTCGGGCGGCGCAGGTCAACTACGCGCTTCTTGCGCTTGCGCTGATGAGCCTTGGAGTGACGTCCAGCTCCCAAGCTCAGGCCATAGGTGCTGGTGTTGAAAGTGTGGCTGGGCGTGGATGACGAGCGACTCATGGACACGGCGCTGGCGGTTTCGTGGAGAGAGGACATGCTTCCAATTTGGGAATGTGTTCGGGACAGAGTCGGGCTGAGGGGTGAAATTACGCTCGATGGGAACTCGCTGGTGTCGGTTGGGGCGGTCCATGCCCGATACACGACTTCGTTGATCGATGGCGTGAACAACGAAAGAGTGCGTTGAGAATCGGTCAAAGCAGCCAAGCGAAGGAGGTTCTTTTGGGAGAAGAGGGAATGTGTTTCAACGGAAGAGTCCAAGGATAATGACGCGATTTCGGACTCGTTGAGGGCATTTCCGAGTGAGTCGACAGGATCTTGAGGCGGGCTCGCGAGGGGATCTTGACCTGGTCCTTCAGTCGTTGCAGCTGTGTTGTCCCTTTCGTCGTTCATTTCCTCGCCTGTGCGGTATTCAGGGACCCATAACCGGAGCGATAATCGATGAATGATAGCGGGGAGTTCATCCATGAACAGTATGCGAAGTTGAGCCTCAATTTCCTTCTGCAGGAAGTCGCGCACGAACGGGATGGAATCAAACGTCGATGATACCTTAAGAGACTCTAGCGGATCGTTGCGGAAGACAACAGTGATGCCTTTCTGCTTCGAGAACACGAGTATCACGAACCCAGAGAGTTTAAAATCGGATAGTGTAATTTGAAGAGGTATTGTGAGTGGAGTCCTGGTCGCGACAGGGTCAGCATTGATTCTTTCACGAGAAGATGAAGATATAATCACTTACGCTGCAGCCAGCGGCACGGGCGACGCGAAAGTTGGTCGTGTGAGTAGGAAGGTATTAAGTGGATTTGCTTGGACTCGGGTCTTCAGCGTGAGGAAGGCGTCGCCTGTGTACGACATCTTGAAGATGCCGCGAAACCGATCCTCTGCCAAGTCACCGATTTCCAAGATCTCCAGTTCAGGTGGGATGGAGCCCAGGTTGAGTTCAGTGACGTGAATGTCATCGACGATGATGGGCGGTTTTGGCGACTTATTGAGGGCGGCAGTAAGCAGATCTTGGGCGCGGGTGTAAAATCCCGCGTCGGCCATTAAAGGCGACCAGTTGAAGTTGAACGCCATGCCCAAGCGATTAAAAATTATACAGAGAACATGGAGAATATGGGGGGTGTATATGGGGGGGCGAAAGGAGGAAAATGTAAGAAAAAGGAAAAAAGGCCCTCCCGAGGTATCGCGTGCCCCGACCACACGGAATCTTTTTTTCTTTTCTTTTCTTTTTTTTTTCTCCCCTTCTTTGCTTTTTTTTTTGTTACTCCTTTAGTACATGATCCCTTTGTTTTATTGGCTTTTTATTTCCTAGTAATTCTATGGAGTACTCCCCTCTCTGATGCGTTTTTCACGCACATTCTGATCAAATGGTACGTCACATCGGGTTCTTGCAGGTGCCTCCACCACTTCCGGTCAGCCCCGGCCTTGAAGTCCACTGTGGGTAGTGGCTGTTTATAAGCCACTCAGTATCCAGGGATCAGAGTGATTGCATGTCTACGGGTATCTAGGCTCTGGGCTATTTGCACTATTCCTGACTGGATGAAGATGATCAAACATGAGATGTCGCGGGTTGAAACGGAGGTATTTTAATTTAGTAGATCTTTAATCCCACGTTCAAACACAGAAAGCAAGGGACAGGATTAGGCTCAAAAGCATTGAGACAAGATGTCAGGCTCGAATCGACGTAATCTATCAATGATATCGTCAACAATCTAGGTGTCAGGTTATTCTCTAAGGTTTCAACTTGTCTAATTTGTCTAAAGCACATAACAACTCCGTACAAGTTCTCCTTATTAGTTACGCCGCTAAGTGATGATCACCCCCTAACTAGCGACTTCGAAGCACGTCCGCTGGTGAGGACCTCTCATCCTATGGAGTTCTGATACAACCTTGGGGGTATTTGAATAGCAAGGTCACGGCGGGATATTCCAGAAGATACTAAGATACTTAAGTACTAAAGTATCTCGATATGTATTTTGTAGACAGCGTTTGTACGGAGTAGACATCGATGTATACTTCAGATGTTTTCCGTTCCACGGCAACACTACGCTAGGCCCAATCTGGCTAAACGTCAACACTTTCTTCCCACTCCCCGTTTTCACCTTAACTCCGTCCACATCACCCTCGATAGCCTAGCGCATTTCCACCATGTCAGCACGGTCGCCCTCCCCATCACCAGGTGCAGCGATGCCGCCCAAGTCGGTCCCCCAGCGGAGGGTTTACGGCAAACGACGAGTTAACGCACCCAGGGCAGTCCTCGAAGCGAGTCCGGCCAGAGAGCCTACATCCAACAAGTTCCGACATGTCGACCCCGTGGGAAATATTCAAACAAAATTGGCCAATGTGAAGATCAAGGACGAAATGACCCCTGGAGAGTCAGAGCCTCCGAGTGAAGATGAGCAACAAGATTCAACAGATCTCCCTTCTGAGGAATCGAGTCAGTCTTCGATCGCGGAATCTCCAGATGCCCAGAGTATACAGGTGTCTCCCAAGTCTCGTTCAGAAAAGCCGAAAACGAAACCTGCGGTGGAAGTCGTAATATACAACAAAGTGGCAGCAAATTCCCCCGAACGTACAGAGAAAACCGACGAGCCCACTGCAGCTTCCCCCGCCCCATCTGAGCCTACGACACCCCCATTGGAGCCGGAGATGATTGCAACAGAGCTGCCTGCAGTGGAGGATTCTACGATTGCAGACCAAGAAAAGTTACACATCCTGGAAAGAAAGCGCGCCGCGCGGAAGAAGGTTCCTGCAGCTAGACGGTCATCTGGAGTTGTCCATGACAGTAAAGCAAGTGAATACGTTCTCCCGATCCTCAAAGAAGCACTCTCCCCGATCGCCGCCCAGAGTATCCAAAAATTTGGTTCATGGGCTTCACGCTCAGCCAACATGTTCGATGTTGTCAAGCTTGCTGAAGGTTCATATGGTGAAGTCTATAAGCTCCATTTGCGCGAAGAAGCCTGCAGGCCAGTAGTTTCGAAATCAAAATTCGCCAAACTGCAGTCTTACGGCGATGGGGTCTTCAAGGTTGTGCCACTCCGGGCAAAGAGTGGACCGGGGTCCAAAAAGTTCACCAGTATCGATGAAATCGTCGCTGAGGTCAAGATGCTCAAGTACCTCGACCCAATTCCTGGATTCGCTCGCTTTCGAGAAATTCACGTTGTCCAAGGACGGTTCCCTGAGTCCTTCCAAAATGCCTGGGACCACTATAAGAAGACCAAAGATGATTGCATGAACCCCAACCCGTCCAACAAGAGGTCATATCCCGACACACAGCTATGGGCTATCATCGAGATGGACGATGCAGGCTGTGAGCTGGAGAAGTTTGCTTGGTCCTCGATTTTCCAAATCTACGATATATTCTGGGGCGTCGCTATGGCGCTTGCCCGGGCAGAGGAGTACGCTATGTTCGAGCACCGAGATCTGCATTTAGGGAACGTCTGTATTCGCTCTACTCGCGAAGACGGCCGCATGGACCCGCCCACTGAACAAGACATCGCACGCCAGTCATCATCTAGTGGGTTTGGATTCAGCACGCTTGAGACCACCATCATCGATTACTCGCTCTCCCGCGCTGATCTTCTGCTCGGTGATGATCCAAGCGGCCTTACCGAGATCGCATCGTCCGATCTAGACAAAAAGCAATTGTTCGATGCTATTGGCCAGGACGAAGATGAGATCATGCAGAGAAATACCTACCGATAGTATGTTCCACAACCTTTACTGCTTACTTTGACTAACAGCCAGCAGCATGCGCGCTACCCTTTATTCCGGCAACCCAGCTGAAAAAGACAAAATCCCCGATATCCCCGGGATCTGGGCTGAATATGCTCCTCGCACAAATTTGGTCTGGCTACTATTTTTGCTTCAGAGCCTTTTCAAGAACAGGAAGGATGAGCCTCAGTCTCAACCTCAACGCAAAGCCCTTGCCCCTTGCTCGCCTAATATAAAAGCGCTGAAATCACAACCTGGTGATTCAAAGGTACACAAGCCCAAGGATCTCCAAGCCGGTATCTCCCGTCTCAAGAATACGCTTGAAGAAAGACTTAACGCCGTCCTTGGACTCTTGGACTTAGAAACCGGACATGAAGACATGTGTTGTGCTGCAGATTTAGTAGCCTATGCCATGGACTCGCAGTGGCTAGGTGAAGAGGACTTCTTCTAATATTTTTGCATTGGTTATACCGGTAAATGACTGGATTCATTTGCATCTCTTTGGCGTTTGGATAGCATGCCTGGACATGCCATGGCTTATGATTGTATATACCACCTCTTTTTATTCGCATCTGTACTCTAATACATGGGTATCACCTGGGCAGCTCTGGAGCACCATGGGTTTCATTTCCGAATCCTATGCAACTTCCAGCCTTGGAAGTTTCCCGAACAACGATTGAACTACTCCCAAAGTTGAAATGCAGGTGTTCGTAACCCAAATACTGTGGTACCTCTATTCTTTCTCTATGTTACCGTGAAATCGTGAAATGCAAACCTTACATCGCGCTGTCTATTCCATGAAAAGGCTTTGTCCCAACCTGCGCACGCCAAAGCAAACAGCATTCCCTTCCGAGACAAGCCCTGGGTTGCTAGTTTGCAAACGCCGCCATGCCCACAACTCCAGCCATTGAAACTCGTCCGTTTTTCTTTCCGATTTTCGTGTCTTTGGCCTGTGTGCCAGTGACCATTCACCGCTCTTCCAGGAGTGATGCTTGTACCTTTGAGCGGAGCTTTGAAAGATCTGGAAAAAAAGGTTTAAAAGATTCTACCTGCTCGCATAAGGTTCACCATGAGAGCAGGCCGTTTCCAGAGCGAGAAAGACTTTTGGTTAATCCACGGGAGGGATTCAACGGGGAGTTCGATGTCAAAATTCCAAAGAACCTTGGCGAGAATGAGTCGCATCTCGGCGTTGGCAAGACTGTTTCAACAGTTAGTTTGGGCCCAAGCAATGATAACACAAAGAGAAGGACTGCATGGCATAAGGTACAGTAGACAAGGTCTATGCATGATATAGCATGAATGAATCAAATTGTGCGATGGGAGTGAAGGTCAATCATTGGCCGAAGTATTGGGTCAACTTACTGTTGTCCGAGGCAGTTCTGAGGGCCATGGGAGTAGGGCTGGAAGGCAGCTCGGTTGTCATCCTTGAACTCATCTGTTTCGGACAGCCAGCGTTCCGGAATGAAAGTGTCTGGATATTTGAAATGGTCGGCAGCATGGAAAGTCGAATACGGGGACATCGAGACAGAAGTCTGAGCATGGAATGGATCTGTCAGTATGTTGAGCACACGGTGTAAAAGGCTAGGGTAGAAGAGTAATTCGACACAATGGAGCACGGATAGATTCATTATGCAGCTCAACCACCATCCACGCCGTCGGTACAAAAAAGTCAAACTCACCTTGGCAGGAACATATCGATCATTAATCATCGCACCACCTTCAGGCACGATTCGAGGGAGCATTGAAGGGATAGGGGGATAGACACGCATGCTTTCGAGCAAAACGGCATTAAGATATGGAAGGTCAAACAGGGCAGTAAGTTTGATATCAGTGTGTTCCTTGAAAGCACCACGAATCTCCCCGATGAGCCGCTCATATTTTTCCCGGTTGCGGGTGAGGAGGTAGATCGCACCGGACAGCAATGCGGCGGTAGTCTCACTGCCAGCCAGCACAAATACAGCCGAGTTGGCATCCATCTCTTCAGGTGACATAGTCAGGCCTTCCTTAGTATGCTTCAGAATGTAGGAAGTGAAGTCTGGACGACTAGTGTCACGGGCGAGCCGACGACGGACCTTCTCAACGCTGAGCTGGAAGCTTTTCTCGCGTTTCTCGATCAGGTCCTTTGGTACCAACAGCTTGACAAAAGGCACAAGAAAAGGGTAAAACCAAAAGATCTTGAGGTATGCACTGGCCTTGACTGCATCCAAGATGATGAGTACCCACCAATGATACTTGCTGTGAGAAAGGCATCCAAAAGGCTCACCAAAAGCGAGGTCACCAATGAGGTCGAAGGTGGTGAAATTGAACCAGCTCGCGATGTCAATGCGCTGCGATGAGGTGCTTCCCATGATGCCTTGGAGCTTTTCAATCAGCATATCAGCGTAGGTTTGCAGGATTTCCTCCTGCGCCATGAGAGCTTTGTTTGAGAAGGCATGGGTCAGCAAACGGCGCATCCGTTGGTGGACCTCCTCCTGTGCTGTTATGATGGCATTTACTCCATTGGGAGTGGGGGCATATAATGCAGGATCTTTGATGAAGACCTTTCCACCTCTCTTGCGGTGGCCGTATATCTCTTTCCAGCCAGAGGCATTGCGGTACGCAAGGGCGTTTGGTGCAATGCGAACGACATCACCGTATTTGTCATGGAGACTGGTAATGACCGAGTGCTGCTTGCCTTGAATATCCCACAGGAGATGAACCAGAGGTGTGATAGCAGCCATTCTGGGTCCTGGATAACCGCTCAACGGGTGGAAGAAAAGGGTCCATACTATCCACCCAATGGAATATAGGACCAGCTATATATATAAGTTGAGATGAGCACAAGTCTTCATCACTCGTGATTCTTGAAAATCACTTACAAGGATGGTAATTCCACACAGTAGATTGTAGAAGGGCATTAAGCCCAGGCCTCGAGAAAAGTAACCGCCATCAAAGGTGCTGAGAGACATGATGGAATGATGGATGAAGGTTCCAAGTTCAGACCTGGATGAAAAACACACCCAACCTCTCAAAACTCGATGCACCAAACGGATGGAGCGGTGTAAGGAATGAATATGGTGTGCCGGGAAGAGAGAGAACGAGGATGGAGATGGTCAGGAGCCGCAGTTTGTTTGGGGTTGCGTGTTTGAGAGAGAAAATCTGCCCGGCGTTTGAAATACTTGGTCTGAAGTCTCCATCTGAAGCAGTTTATGTAGAATTGTAAGTAATTATAGGGGCTCGAAAACACGGAGGAGAAAGCCGACAAGCTTTGATATCAAGAGCCCACTTAGGGCTTGTTCTTTCTTGACAAACGGCAAACATCTAGACATCGACTCCATGAAAACCACACAAAGGAAGATGGGAGAAATAATCTAGGTACTGGGAATATAGCAGTTGAACATCTGTAATTTGTCATTATTCATTATATCGGGATTTGTTATATCAAATTTGCGGAGAATTCAATCATCCCACAACGGAAAAGCTCAGCAAGCTACCCGCTGCCAGACCACCAACGAGGACCATACTCATGAATCCACCAGCAGCTGGCCGCTCATCAGCAACAACCCAGTGCCCAGCACCCATCATACAGCTCGTTCCTAGGTACCCGTTGGTTGCACCGAACAGGAACTGCACGAAAAAGTAGAATAGATCACTCTTGACAACAGCACCTTGCCCGTTGATGTTGCAGAGCTGGTACATCGGGATGAACATGACACGCGCAATGGCAAGAATAGCAGCCATCTGAGGATACTGACCCATTGACATTCCCGGGATAGCGACACCCATCCGCCCGATCAAGTCGCCCAGATTCCATATCAAAAACGCCAGTGGAACAAAGACGCTGGGATCATAAACCCGCGACTTGGCTGGGTCATTGACGGATTCGATTTCTGCCGTGTAAACGGGAAACACCATGGAGATGAGGAAACAGACAAAGACAGCAAATGCCAAGAACCGCAGCTTGGTAAACAAAGTCCACAAGCTAACGGTTTTGGAATGCGATCGTCCTTCAACAGACTCATCGTCATCTCTTGCCTTCTGCCTTGAGGGCTGTTGTCTAAGCAGATACAGGAAAGCCAATAGCGCAGCTACCGAGACTGCGGTAGAGGTGATGAAGTAGATGAACGCCGATCTTGACAAAGTCGTTTGTGGTATCTCCGCTCCACCTTCCTCGCGACCAGCTTGATCCTTTGGTGGCCAAACGAGCACAGAGAAAATCTGTACGATACAGGGTAGCACACCTGCAAGTCCCTGGCCACCCATGATTGCCTGGGTATACTCTTCCCTTCCGAAGCCAGAGACATAGGCAAAAACACCGTTCTGATTGATCCCTGTTGCCAAACTGGCCCCGAAGACCATCACCATCAAAAAGGCAAAGTATGATATTGGCGACGAGTCGGTCATCACAACGGCGGAGAATGCCAGGATGGTGAATACTACGCAATTTATCAGAAGCGAGAGTGTAATTCGCCACGGATAGTTTGCGTTCTTCTGCAGCTTCGCCAAAATATAAGCTGTGCCGAGGTTTGTAACGGTCGAAACGGACTGGATCGAAGGCTGGTAATGAAGTCTTGTCCAGTCGTCGGACTGAAATCGGGTGAAGAAGTAAGGTGCTGCCGCGAGGAACATGTTCCTAGTGAAGCTTGGTTAGCTGGGCTGTCCGCCTATGCTTGACGCTTAGAATATGTGGTTAGCTTACCATGCCCACAGCATAGACACCCCTAGGAGAAAGCATATTCCATATTTGAATCTTGAGAAGGCTGCCTGTTGGTATTGGGATGCATATATCGGCTCATCGGCATCCTCCGCATTGGAGTCCTCGAGTCGCTCATATGCCACCGGACGGGCTATGAGGCTGCGTATGCGGTCCATGATAGTGATACAAGTTCTCTGCCCTCAATGTAGCAAGAAGGGCTTGAGAAAAGGAGGAAACTGGTCCATTGGAGACAGCTGCAACAGACCTGAGGAATGCTGTCACTGCACGTGCGGGGCCAGGTGATCCCATTACTAATCACATACGGGCCCCCGGCCCGGGCCCCGAGGTTCCAGGGCTGCAGGCGGTGGTGGGCACCCCTTGATGCGCTAACTATGGGGCTCCTGAATACCCTTAGATCAAGTATACTTTGCGGGCTAGAAGAAAGGTCGGAGGAAGGAAAAATGAAAGAAATCTAATAAGGTAATTTATTTCGAAGTTTGTACACAAACGCTGCAGGACAAATATCTATCACAGAATGTACGTGAGAGGGGAGTAGGGGAATGAGACCAGAGGGAGATGCGGCGTGGGAAAGGTATCCAACAGATGATTTGAACAATAACGAAGGTCTCTGGGAATAGGGATAGAGTTGAATAGAAGCAGGTGGATGCAGCGGTTAGTTCTTGCGTGAGGTTTGCTCGTCTGCCTGTTCTTCATGTGTGACCTCAGGCTCTGACTCCATTTCTTTCTCGAGGTGCCAATATTCATCTCTCTCAATGGGTTTAGCTGGAGAGGGAGGTGTGTCACCGCCACTCATTTGCCATTCCATGAGCTTGGTAAAGGCACCATCTGGGTGGGAGCTGAGCTCTTCGTAGGAGCCCTGCTCCGCGACCTTACCGTCATTGCCGAGAACAATGATGGTGTCAGAGCGTTTGATGGTTGAAAGGCGATGAGCAATGCTGATCGTGGTATTGTTGCCACGGAGCAAAGATGCCAGTGCGCTGTTGACGAGAGTTTCGGACTCGGCGTCCAAGGCAGAAGTAGCTTCATCCAAAATCAGAATATCGGGATTCTTGATAAGCGCTCGGGCAATAGCAATGCGTTGCTTTTGACCGCCTGAGAGTTGGGCTCCACGAGCACCAACATGAGTATCGAGTCCATCAGGCTATTATTCACATTAGCATGGATACTGACGTGGTTGATTGTGCGGCACTTACGAAGTCGCTGATGAATTGGCAATTGGCTTTGCGGGCAGCGGCGATTATTTCGGAGCGGGTGGCGCGAGGCAAGCCATAGGAGATATTATCAGCGATTGTCCCGGAGAAGAGCACAGGCTCTTGCGAAACAACACCAATCTTTCGCCTAAGGGACTTGGCATTCATTCCATTGATATCCTTTCCGTTGATCAATACTCGGCCCTCCGTGGGACTGTAGAATCGGAGCAACAGTGATGCAATGGTGGACTTGCCACCTCCCGAAGGTCCAACGACAGCAACGTTGGTTCCTTGTGGGATTTCAAAATTCAGCTCGTTGAAGATCTTGACAGCGGGTCGTGTAGGATAGCTGAAAGTAACATTCTCGAACCGGATTGGGCCACGTGCTGTCTCAACCTTGAGACCCTTGGTCGGGTGGATTGTGGGCGGGCGGTCCTGCAGCTCGAACAGTCGGCTCGCCGCACCAACACCTTTCATGAGTTCGGAATAGAAGCTTGAAAGGCCAAACATGCTTGATCCAGCGTAGGCAGTATACATCAAGAATGATGACAATTCTCCGATGCTGATGGCACCTGATTGCACCATGCCTCCACCGACATACAACAGAGTCATAATGGTCAAGTTTCCAGCAAGACCTGTCGAACTGAAGAACGCAGCACTGATCAAAGACTCTTTCTTGCCAAGATCAAAGATCTTTCGAACTTGCTTGTTGTACCGATTGACTTCGAGAACTTCACCGGCAAACGACTGGCTGGTCTTGACGTTACCCAGGCGCTCTTCAGCAATCTTGGTCAGCGAACCCAAATTCTTTTGGATTTGGCGACTCAGGTTTCTGATCGCTCGTCCGTAGAAGAAAGCGCCTAGGCCGACCGGAGGGAGCAATACAAGCAAGATAGCAGACAGCTTCGCGCTGGTATAGGCCATCATTGTGAATCCAGCTGCACCGCTAACACCGGCTCGCAAGCCATCGGACAAATTCTGCGTAATACTTTTACCAACAATGACGGTGTCGGAGCTGAGGCGGGAGATCAGGTCACCGACCCGGTTGGCATCGAAGAACTCGGCATCCTGGATGAAAGTCTGACGGAAAAGCTTGGAACGGAGTCTAGAGACAATTCTTTCACCGACAATGCGAAGGATGATGACGCGACCGTAGTTGGCACCGGCACCAACAAGAAGAATGGCACCAAGAGCGGTATAGAACATGGGCATGCTCAGACCAAACAGCTCCCCGGCTCCTTCGGAAATGTTCTTGGTTGCAGCATCAATGATCTTACCAATGGAGAGAGGAATTGACATGGTGATTGCGGAGGAAACCAGGAGGAAGAAGAAGGCAAATCCGAGGGCCTTGGATTCAGGACGTGCGATTTTCAGCAGTCGCACAATCTCTGCGAAGCCGGACTTCTTTCCGCCATCTTTATTCAATCTGGCGCTCATGTTCACTTGAGCTGCTTGCGCTGCTCGCTCGGATAATTCGAAGCCCTTGTCCTCTTCCGATTCCGGAGTTGGACGAGGAGCCTCATGTTCGGCTTCCGCGGGGGTTGGTGGTTTCGCTTGGAAAGATTTCGGGGTGGATGATAAGAGACGCGCTGAAGCGATAATGCGAGACGTAGACGGGGTATATTTGGCGCTGCTGTTTTGGAGTACGAGAGGATTGGGACCATTCCGGAGTACACCCGAGGCGGTCGAATGGAGGGTCGAATGGAGGCGAATTGAGCCATTGCTGTCGCATGCAACAGGTTTCGATGTCGCTTTACTGATTATATCGCGCGCAAAGGAGCTGTATGGCCGCAAGGCCTGGCGCGGACTGGCGCCCAGAGCCAGAGACACTGGCAACCGAGTGCGCATTTCGGATGTATGTCGGAAAGTCAAGGGTCGGAGGAAGTGGAAATTGTGTCACCGAAGAGGACAACGGCATGCCATATCTAATCGAGTATGTTCAGATTCACCATATCACATGGCAGGGTGGCTCCTTGAGATTGATAGAGGTGAAGTCCAGAGCTTCGTCCGCGGCATCGGCAAAGCGGTTTTCGGGGCCGATTCTGCTGGAATTCGCCGCCATTGGTTTTGCCATGGAATCGGGTCGAGAGCTTTGGATATTCTTCGTTTTGTTTGGACCTCTGTTTTGACCGACTGTTTTGTATTTTCATACTTCTCTCGGTTTCATATCCCTCGGTGAACACTTCATACGGCGTGGAGACTATTTGAACTAGCTGTCCAACCTTTTGTTTTCCATCGACTGTCACCCCACCTTATACTCCTTCACTTCGCAATCACACGATGGTGCTTGACTACAGCAAATGGGACGCCTTGGAGCTCTCAGATGACTCGGATGTTGAGGTCCACCCCAATGTTGACAAGCGCTCTTTCATCCGAGCCAAGCAAGCTCAGATTCACCAGCAACGAGAGCAGCGCCGTCATGAGATCAAGACCTTGAAATACGAGCGCATCATCAATGATGGACTATTGTCGCGCATCGACACGCTCATCACTTCACTGAAGAAGCATGAAGACTCTTCCGCTTCCCCCGATGAGTTCATTTTCTCTACCATCATGGAGTTCGCCAGCAACCCCGCCGAAGACCAGGCCCCCACCCCGCCAGAGGGTGTATACACAAATGAGCCTGAACAGCCCAAGTTCTCTCAGATGATGAGCTCCTTGGTGGACCAGGTTAAGAAGGAGATTGGGGATTCCAAGCCCGACAACCTTTTCAAGGCATACATCCAGGGTGTTAACGGACATTTAGAGAAGATCCAAGGCCTTCAAAAGGAATTGCACACCAAGCTTGCGCAACTCGAAAAGGAAGAGGGCGCCAAAATCACCAGTGACCAGCTGCATGAAGGTTTCAACCAATCACATGTCGCTAAGATTGCAGAGAAGGAGAAAGCTGAGGCTGCTGCCAAAAAGAAGGAGAGTTCCGTTGAGCTGTTGAACCCGGGCGCCGGAAGCGCATCGAAGGCCGACGATGAAGGCAACGACGAAGACCCCGCCGACGTTGAGATCAGCCCCCTAGCAAAGAAATTTGCCAACTTGAAGACTGGCGATTACAAGGCCTACTTGCAATTCATCTCAGCCAACCCCGACATCGTGGCCGAAAAAGAGACAGATGGCCTGCTGGTCGAGGCATTCAACAGTCAGATGAAGGGTGATGAAGACTACGCCCGTCAGTGCGTCCACCAAGGTCTACTTCTACAGTACTGCCGCTCGCTCGGCCGTGATGGTATCCAGCTCTTCTTCACTCGGTATGTTAATTCCTTGAACGCCGCGCAACACGCATTAACATCATCTAGCATTACCACAAAGGATCACCGTGCCTCAGATCTGTTCCACAACGACGTCAACGAAACATATGGCCGTATCAAGTCCCGTACCGCTGAACTCAGCAAGGAAGGCTCGGGTAACGATCCCGCGGGCGTGGAGCAAATCCAGTTGCATGCCGTTGACCCCAACACCAAGATCACCATCAACCTCCCAGCTGCCAACAGCGAAGACCCCACCGAGATCGAGGTTCGCAAGATCTTTGAAGCTTTCCCTCAGGACTTGCAGAAGGCATTGGAGACCGAGTCCTTGGACGAGGTCAACAAGGTTCTGGGCAAAATGTCTGTCGAGGAAGCTGAGGTCGTTGTCGAGGCTTTGGGCAATGGAGGCATGCTCAGTTTGGAGGAGGGTATCGTTGATGCCACGACAGCTGAGGGCCAGAAGAAGTTGAAGGAGCTGGAGGAAGAGGGCAAGGATGTCGGCGAACCCGGAGGTGATGTTACTGAGCTTGATTAAAAGAGAGATTCCCAAAGCGCTCATGATGTGATGAATGTATGCATCTCTTTCACTTAGTCGAAGGACTTGTTTTTAGCTGAAATTCCAATGTATTTACTATGATCCGTGAGGCTATCTAAACCCTGAAACAATGGCGTCTACCAACGTTTAGGAGTAACGTTGGAAGATATCGCTCTTTGGCCTGAGTACCTACTTAGTCCTAGAAAAGCGTTGGAGGCCGATGACCGTATTGAGCCCGTGGTATTAACGATGCTATCAAGTTCAGAAACTAAATTACAAATCCCTTAGTTTTCGCTGCGTGGATTGGAAATAAGAAACAAAGGGACAAAATTCAGCAGCCAGCTAAGGAGAAGAGAAAGGCCGCTGAATAGGATGAAGATAAAGAGGCCGTATCATATGAACTCAAGACCGGTAGGTACCGCATACTTGAACCTGAAACTCCAATCTTCCAACCTGCGTTCAATTAACTCATTTAGATGCCGGTAGAGCCAGGAGCCTCCTGATCCTTTCGAAGGTCGAGCAACAGCTCACGGAAACGCTCCTTGCCAGAGCCGCTGGCACCGCCCGCGGAGCCCTTGCCCGAAACATCAACCAGCTTAGCAATGCGCTCCCAGCTAGTTCCACCAGCAGAGGTATCCTCGCGGTTCTCAAGGAATTGTTCGGCTTCGGTGCGAGCGTGCGAGCGGTTCTTGTCTGCCTTGTTGTTGTATGAAACGTAGAAGTCATCGATGTCCTCCCGGGCCTTGTTTACGGTTGCCTCCTTCTTTTCCGCAGAAACCTGTGCGCGGCGGGTAACTTCAGCGTCGCGCTTCTCGCGCCATTCACTATAGGGAGGTAAGATGTTAGCTCAACAATCCGGGTTGGCGCCTGACGATTTTAAGACCACATGCGCCACATGGTCCAGGCTCGGGATTCAAACATACCGGACAGCATCTCCTTCATCTTCAGGCTCTTGGGGGTTTGAGTATCCGGTACGGGGGAAAGGTGATCCGGTGCCAGTAATTGTGCCACCGGGAGCCACGCGCTGAACAGATAGAAACCCCTGGTCAGCATTGTATTCACCATGTTCTTGACAACCTATTCATACCTCATTCTGGTTCTGAGTTTCGACGGAAGGGAAAGATGATTCGAATTGGCCAATCTCCTCAACGGGCTCGTCACCTCCGAGCAGGTCATCGCCGCCTACGGTCTCACCGACGTGGTCTTGGGCAGTAGCGAATTGGTCGGCGTCCTCTCCGAGAGCGGCGCGTTCACGGGCAAGGAAATCGTCATCAGTAGCGGTGGGGGCTTCGGCCACTTCGGTCTGGCCTGCGGGTATGTTAGCTCCGCTGTAAGGAGAGTAGTGGGTTAGTCTACCTTCAGAGAAGTCCTCCAGGGAAGGGAAACGGTCGGCCATGCTGTTAACGGACTGGATCTGACTGTTGTAGGAGTGGATAGAGAGGTCGGAGTCAAGCAGATGATTATCGAATGAAGAGATCAGAGTATCAAGCAGGGATTGGGCATAGGCAGAGGTGTTGACAGGTGTGGCAGCGGGCTCGGAGGACCGTTCTGCCTTGCCGGGGGCGGTAAGCTTGCCTAGACTGGCCATCGTGTTTCAAGCTGGGTAGCACTTGTACTTCGATGGTGTTTTGGGAAACGTTGTCGTTCCTGAGATTTTTATTTTGATAAATTTGGGGAGGAAGTCTTTCTTGAGAAGCGCGTTCCTTCCTACTCTGGGGTTGTTGACATTTGGGACGTAGCTGCCTTTCTTTGCGACCTGGGACCTCTCTCCTTCTACTTGACGAACTCGACTTTCCATCTTTCAATCTTTCACTTCACTTCAGATCTTTCAATTGAACTCTTTCAGAATGGCCTTTACCGATGATGCAGTTAAAGCGAAGCTGTCAGCTCTCAATGAGACGCAGGAGAGTATCGTTACTGTCGCTCAGTGGGTCATGTTCCACAGGTACACAAACACTGAGCTCTCCGATCTCTAATCTAACCTGAATATGCTAACAAGAACTTCAATTGTAGGCGCCATGCGGAACGGACTGGCCAGATCTGGCTCAGTAAGATTCGCGACTCTCCCCCTCCAAAGCGCCTGAACTTGATCTATCTTGCCAATGGTGCGCATGCCCTCCCGCGACGTCACTTCACGGCTTGCTAACTAAATACAGAGGTTGCCCAGCAATCTAAAGCGCGCGGTAAAGACGACTTCCTCATTGCCTTCTCTCCGGTCCGTTTCCCTTCCAAAGCTGTCGCGACCCAACTAACGGGACCCTAGATCATCGTGGAGGCTACGTCAACGGCTTACAAGGGCGCGTCGCATGAATTCCAACAACGAATCCGCAGAGTCATCGAAGTTTGGAGACAGCGCAATGTCTTTGAGGGGCCTATCCTCGATGCCGTGGAATCCAGCGTAGACGGTTAGTTGGTGCAATTGCTGAACTCGCATGACCTACGGACAGTTGAATTGACCAGTTCCAGAAATCGATAAGAGTCGCTCTACCACCAAGAAGCAGACATTGGGGGGTTCTTTCTTCAAGGATCCTTCCTCGGGTTCTACTCCATCCGAATTACAGCCTCTTGTTCCATTGCAAGTTGCTCTCAGCAAAGCCGCTGTCGGCTCCAACTCCTCCAATGCAACTGCGACTTCAGAGTTCGATAAGCTGCACGATCCCAGCGCCCCCCAGCCAACTTTGCCTGTTCAAGCCGCACGATTGAGTCAACTTTTGAAATCGCTTGCCAATGCAGAGAACTCAGTCTCCGAGGTCATCAAATCTCGACGTGCCTTGATAGATGGGCTGGAAAAGATGCTCCAGACAAACCGTGCAGAACTTTCGAAAGAGGAGAATATCGCCGCAGAGCTCGCAAAGAAGAGGGACTCGGCCGATGCCAAGAAACATGAGGTTGAAGATGCAATTATGCGCGGCCTGACCAACGAAGATAACTCCACTAGCTCCGATCACGGCGCACATGACGACGGATCTGCTCGCCCGGAAGTCGAAGCCCTCACGCCTCCCCCAGTCGAGGCTATCACGCCAGTTGGCTCCCCTCAGCCTGAAAAGCAAGGTATCCGTCGTGGCCCTTTCACCGAGGAGGCCGACGATGATGCTCCGGGGTGGGCTAACATGGAGCAAATGCCCGATATGGGTGAAACTGCTACTGCTGTTTCATCTGCCCCCCAGAGCCATGGAAACGTCAATGACTTTGACATGGCTAATGGACCAAAGAGACGCAAAATTTCACACGGCGAAGAAGATTATGCGGCTTTCGCGGGAGGTGATCTGGATCCCGATTTGGCTGCTTTGCTTAATCAGAGCAAGCAGTAGATATGGGATACAACCGGTCACGGCCATTTATTCTCTGATTTCCCACAATGTGCATTATTTCTGCTGCAACGTCTTACTATTTGCTGCATATGTCTTCCACCGTGCATCTTGGGTTGATATATCAGTGCAATTGTGTAACATACCTCACCGAGCTTTTTGGTCTAGTTTGGCGTTTTCAATTACATCACCTTTAATCTTAACTCGCTTCGAAAGCAATAAGCAACCCTGGAACAAGAGCCTTTTAAGACAGCAGAACGGGCCCGGTGTATGTACTAGAGGTGTAGGATTGGTGCATCTGTGGTGGTCCGAGGAACCGATCATTCAATGCTATTTAATAAGTACAAGGTATCATCGAAATATGTCTGGATCCATCCATCGATCTCGCGCGAATCGATTCGATAATTGGTGTCTTCGTCCCCGATAAGCCAAGACAGAGCGGATATTGTTCGAGGATTCATCTTCGGGAGGCGGCGGTGGTGGCGAACTGCTCCCCTTGGGTTTCACAACCAGGACAATTATCATACCTACTACGACCAAAAGCAGGAGTAGCATGATCTTGCGTTTAATAGTTCGCCGTTGATAACCCGTGGCCTGACAGAAATTAGCACAACCCAGCAAAGAGAATGAACCTGTATGGGAAAACATACTACTTTAAGTTCCTTGTCCGCAGCCTTGACCTCAGTTCCCATCCGCTCAACATTGTAATCAATTCGATCAAGCATCGTTCCCTGATCAATGATCATACCCTGCAGTTCACGGAAGATATCTGAGAGCTCAATAATACCCTTGGCGATATCATTTATTTCGCGCTCACGCTGCGCAATCGCCGCATCGTTGGACCCCGTCTGCCGTTGCGAAGTTTGTTGCAACATAGTCTGCGAGAACGACTTATCCGCATCAGACTCCATCAGTGACGGGTCCGAGTATGGGTTCTGTGGCGTGGGCACTCTATCAAAGGGTGTGGCTATACCCTCCAGGTCTCTCAATTCTAGCACTGGTTAGCACAACCAACAATTCCCGACTTATGGATATGGACGTACTGCGCAGATAAGTACTCTGCTTCTTTCTGAAGCGCGCACTGGCCTCTTGCACGCGCGCCGCAAGCGAAATCTGAATATTCTTCGCCATTGTCTCCTCGCCACTCGTCACAGTACCTTGCTCCTTGGATTCCGAGACCATGGACTCGATGCGCTGAATAGCGCGCTGACATTCGTGAAACGAGCGCGTGATGTCCTGCGTCAGACGCTCGATCACGCCCTCGTCCTGCTTGCGCAGGTCTTCGTCGCCAAAGCCTGGGAGAAGGTGTTTCTGGTGAAGCTTGTCGAGCTGGGAGGAGTTCTGGGCGATTTCGGCGAGGAGCTCGGAGACTTCTTCTTGTACGTCTATCCAACGGGGTGGAAGGAGGTCCATTTCGATGACCATGTCGCCATCTTCATCGTTGATGAGGCGCCGGCTCTCTTCCGGCTGTGAAGATTCGGAGAGGCCATTTGAGAACTGTGGCTTCTTGGCTGGGTGGTGAATTAGGGATTGGCGGTAGGAGAGATAGCTGGGTTCGTGTCAGTGAGGGTTGCGGTGGCTTCGATGTCGGGGGGGGTTGCGTACAGGTTAGTGCGATCCCGCCACATCTTGGCGGAGGATCGGAATAGATTCTTTGCTTATTGCGTATTTGTCGGGATCATGATCGAGTGGAAAGGTCGAGATCAATCTTGGAATGTCGGAGTCTGGAAGACGGAGATGATAGGGAGCTCCACATGCGGAAGAGGTCACGTATGCCCGGTATTCATTGTGTAATCATCCGGTTTCTCTCCATATTCTGGTGTATTTTTGGTACGGCCCTGCAGTAAGAATCGCATCTATCAACGCTCGCAACATGATCCCTTTATCATTGCAAAGTATGCGTGGTCCACGATGTTTTGCAGCTTCTTGATCACTAGGATCTAGTCAATACTTCGTACTTAGTATAGCATTAGACTTCCCAAGTAGTTACTCCATACGGAGTACTCCGTACTTTGTATGCGAGCAACTAAACTTGAATCCACAAAATCACGAGCCTTGGCCCGGAGTAAAACTACTAGATCATCTACTGCACTCGTCCGGTGCATATCGTCACTTGCCACGGAGTGCGGAGTACTCCGGACACTAGCTACGAATACGAATAGGGCCATTTTACTCCATAGCTACAAATAGTAGTACTAATACAGCATTTACGAGTACATTGCATATGCTCCATATTATGGACACTAGTATTCTGCCGAACACAGTGGACCAAATTTCTTAAAATAGTCCTCATGTAACCCCTGGGACGAAAAATGTAGACCGAAGAGACCTTCAAGTACATATGCAGAAAACAAGGTCTACCTAGGTATCGATCCAACATCAACTCTGGAACTACTCTGTACAAAACACAGTATATAATCAAGATCCAGATCTCGAAACAGCCTGGAGTATGAGCCCCGCAGTGTACATCAGCCCTAGAGATAAAGCAAAAAGCCAAGAACCTGCTAATGCAATTACGCCGTATATTATTTTGTATGGTACCTAGATTGCGCCTGCAGATTGACCAAGCCTCGAGGCGTTTCACACAGGAGAGTGAGCGAAGTAAACAAAAAAACACAAAGTATGTAGAAAGCATCCAGGTGTAGAGTTCTCCATGCTGTACACACTATATGCACAGTCTCAGATACAAAAGCAGTAGAGTACAGCTGTCAGCTGAGGCTTCAGCCCTGGGACCCCCACCGCCCTCAGGTGAAACAACTCTGACTGGGCACCTCAGGCACGCTATTTTGGTAAGGCTCCCCCCCTTTAACATCTTCCATTTGACCCCTCCTTTCTCAATTACTTTCTCCCCATCCACATTCATCATGGTACGTTTTCTTCCCGGCATCTTGTCAGATCAACCTCGTACATTGCGGGGTACAGTATCTCTAACCACCTCTAGGCTGATTCCCTGACCGAAGAGCAAGTGTCCGAATACAAGGAAGCCTTCTCCCTGTTTGTGAGTAACCCCACGTGCTGACTGGGAGATCGGAATGCTGACCGGCGATGTTTCGCGAACCAGGACAAGGATGGCGATGGTGAGTGCGGAGCTTGCTTCCAGAGCGCAATAAAATCCTAATCCAAATTAATTTCCCAGGACAAATCACCACCAAGGAGCTTGGCACCGTCATGCGCTCCCTGGGTCAGAACCCCTCCGAGTCCGAGCTGCAGGATATGATCAACGAGGTTGATGCCGACAACAACGGTACCATCGACTTCCCCGGTACTTGCCTCTCCCCTACGAGATCCCGCATACGGCTATTGACAAGCGATTAGAATTCCTGACCATGATGGCCCGCAAGATGAAGGACACCGACTCCGAGGAGGAGATCCGTGAGGCATTCAAGGTGTTCGATCGCGACAACAACGGCTTCATTTCCGCTGCCGAGCTCCGTCACGTCATGACTTCCATTGGTGAGAAGCTCACTGACGACGAGGTCGATGAGATGATCCGCGAGGCGGACCAGGATGGTGATGGCCGGATCGACTGTATGAACCCCGCCAACGATACCCGAAACAACCCCCCATATGCTGACCCCTCCCCGCGCAGACAACGAGTTCGTCCAGCTCATGATGCAAAAATAAACGTCGCATGCCACGTGCCTCTTTTTCATGTTAGCTGACGTCGCCTCAACGAGAATGCTTCTCTTTCATCTTCGACTTTTCCACTTTTTCCTGTAGTCTTCGTTAGGCTATATACGGATTGACGATCAAGCGTTTATGTGTGCTTTGAATGCAGACGGACTGAATTGGGCGGTACTTTGAGCCAAGCGTTCATCCAATCCAGAAACGACGATATACCCCCATATAGTCTACATCCCCGATTCCTCCGTAGCAAATCACCGGTTAAACCTCAGAACCTCCATAAACTGCCTGGCAACGTCCGTTCCAGCAGAATCCTCTTTTCCATTCCCCTTTAATCTCTCCTTGACCTCGCTCCCAACACCGGGGACCAGAATCGCTTCGCGTCCCTGAATTCCTAACTTCCCCCAAAACTCTCTGATCAATTCCGCTGTCGCGGCATATTCAGCATCCACATCTTCCTCCTGGATTCCTGCAAACTCCCCCTCCACAATCGAGGGCCCCCTCCACTCAATTTCCACCACCGTTCCACGCACCCGAGCAGTCGGGAACGTCTGCCGAACATCTCCCAGACGCACTCTGAAATCGCCCACGTCGTAGACCACCCCGTTCGGTACAGCCAGGGTCAGTCGATGAGTCCAAAGGGGTTGGCACGCGTACGTGAAATGCTGGAAGAGCGTGGCGAAAGCCGGAGGTGGCACGCTTGTCATCACCATTGGTAAAGGCTGGTCTGTTGGAGGTTGCTTCTCTGGCTCGGAAGTGTAGACAAAGCCATGGGTCGGGTAATGCGACAATGACAGAAATTGCATGTACCGGGGGATAGGCGGTTTGGCATTCTGAGGGGGAATGAGACCCGGTGTGTCGCGGAGTAGCTTTTGTTCCAATCCCCAGCGCCCGACTGGGGTTAATTCTTCGTCTGGGAAGGAACTCCGCAGACGCTCTGTTATTTGGGGTAGGGCTGTTGAGGCATTAGGGTTGGATGGGACGAAGTAAACCCTGACTGGTTAGTTTCTTTCTTGGATCTGGATGCTGAAAGAACGGCTTTACCCTGTGATTGGCATTTTGGTTGTGTTGGTGTTTATTGAGGCCAGTGTTGGATCTGACAGGCCTGGCGGTGGTTCGTTGGATCGACCCTGCAATTTTATATGTTTAAAAGCTCAATTCAATGACTCTTTGGAAGCATGGATATCTCTGCAATACTCCTAGCGGTAAGAATATAACGGCAGCAGATATAGGCTGAGCAATGCTCTTAATGATGCAGGCCGGTGTTGATCGTTAGCATCAAGGTGTTCGATGCTTGTAAAGCTGTCCGTGCGTTAGTATATAATTTGCAGATTTGGGATATGCGCATACTCTGGTCGAATATTCAATGTAGTATCTTGGATCTTGGATCTTGTGCTGGGAGAGTGATGTTAGATGTTTGAAGGCCATGGCCGTCGCTGCAAACAGTGCAAACATGCAATACAATGAAACATCGAAGCCACTGGGGGCAAAAGTCCTGGAGTTGACTTGCCATGTCCAAAGTACTTGAGTACGAGACGAGTACGGAGTACGTACTTCATATTTAAGGCCCCCTCTGGCTCGATCCCTTACTTCTGCACTTTCTTTACTTTTTCTGTACTTTTTCTTTTCCAATGTTAAGCCCGAGGGCATTTCTTGTGAGCATCATAAGCCAAGCACCTCTTAACATCTGCGGATGATTCTCCCCTAGCGTGCCATTGGTTTTTTGATAGGAGCTTAATATTTGCTTGTTTCCAAAAGGCTTCCACAGTATCAGGATCAAGGGGCTCTGACATTCAGGGGCCGTGGTGGGGAAAGACCCTTGGCAGGGTTCAACGTGTAACACTTTAAACTGGAGAGTCTAGAAGCTCTGTCCACTAAGGCTGTACTCTGAGTACAGAGTAGACTAATAATAAACATGCAGTGAACTTGTGAGGTAACATTCTGGCTGTCGATCAAGGTCGCTGACTTAATGACGTGAATCTGTCTCATCTCTCCTTCTCCAGCTTTGTTCTCCTACACACAATCCTTTTGTATTTCCTACCATGTTACCCCGACGCAAAAGTCGCCCACTCCCTACGGCGATATTTCTCATTATTGCCACCTACGTTCTTTTCTTCTGGCTCCCCAAAACACAATCACTCCGACGTCTCCCAAAGCCCATTTCTCGCCAAGACACAACAATTCGCTCAGATGCCATTCGTCTAAACAAAGTCGCCGAGAAATATCCTGTGAAAGAATTCATCCAATTACCCACCGGTTCAGCAACCATCCCGCGCATCCAATATGAGTTTCCCAAGGAAACCAACAGCGAGCGCCGTCAACGCCTGAAAAGGCGCGATGCTGTCAAGAGTACATTCATGCACGCCTGGAATGGCTACAAAGAACGCGCCTGGCTGCGCGATGAAGTCAAACCCACCTCGGGTTTCCACACGGATTCCTTCAATGGGTGGGGTGCCACCCTGGTCGATTCCATGGACGCGCTAGTCATTATGGGTCTGGACGACGAGCTGGAGCTCGCCCTTGAAGCTCTAAAAGAGATCGATTTCACAACAACGAAGAGTAAACAGGTGCCTGTTTTCGAAATTATTATCCGCTACATGGGCGGCTTCATGGCCGCCCATGATCTGACCAACGGGAAGCATCCGATTTTACTGGAGAAAGCTACCGAACTGGGTGAGATGATCTACCATGCGTTTGATACGCACAATCGCATGCCTGCTGTGCGCTGGGATTGGACAAAGTAGGTTTTTCAAACCCCGGCTATCTACCCTCATACAGGGTAGGATATTGATGATCGTCCAGATCCGCCAAAGGCGAAGAAATCAGCCCATCCCCTCGAACCAGTTTAGCGGAAGCTGCTTCCCTGACGCTGGAGCTTACGCGGTTAACACAAGTGACGGGAGATCCCAAGTATTACGACGCAGTACAGCGGGTCATGGACGAGCTTGAGATTGGACAAGACAAAACCCGCATCCCTGGCCTGTGGCCTACTTGGCTAGACCTGGACAGGATGAATTTCGAGGACTCCGAGTTCACGATCGGCGGATGTGCCGATTCTGCATACGAGTATCTTCCGAAATCTCACATTCTCCTCGGCGCGCAGACAGACAAGTACCGCAAGATGTACGAGAAAGCGATCAAAGCGTTCAACGACAAACTGCTGTTCAGGGCCATGACCAAAGATGAAGATCAACATATCCTTTTTGCTGCGGATGCTATTGGCCTGCGGGGCAATTCTCAGACTTTGAAATACTCGGCTGATCACTTGAAGTGTTTCATGGGTGGCTCGGTGGCGATTGCGTCTAAGATCTTCAATCGACCACAGGATATGTTTGTTGCGCGCGGTCTGACAGATGGATGTGTATGGGCCTACGATATCATGCCGACCGGAATCATGCCCGAGATCTTCAAGGTTAGTCATTGCCAGGAACTTGACCATTGTCCATGGGACGAGGAAAAGTGGATGTCGGAGGTCATTTCACGATCCATTGATTCTGCGGAGACGAGAGAGGCGGCGGAGGATCAAATCGAGGCAGAGAAGTTGCCGCCCGGTGTCACGGAGATCAAGGACCCAAACTATAAGCTGAGGTATGAATATTCTGGAAGATTTCTTGTGACATGCTGACCTCTTCTAGACCCGAGGCCCTCGAGTCTGTTTTCATAATGTACCGGATTACTGGAGATAAAAAGCTTCTGGATACAGCTTGGCGCATGTTCCAGCACATTGACAAGGCAACACGCACCAAGTACGGACATTCGACTATCAAAGACATCCGTCACTCAAAGCCAAGGTTTGAGGATAAGATGGAGAGTTTCTGGCTCGCAGAGACCCTGAAGTATCTCTACCTGATTTTCTCCGAGCCAGATCATATCAGTCTGGATGAGTATGTCCTGTAAGTTGCCTATCTTTTTGTCTCGGATTTGTTCCTTCGTGGGCTAATGATACTATAGGAGCACTGAAGCCCACCCTTTCAGGCGACCGGATGCAATTAAGCATTCGAAAACTCATCAATGAATTTAGCATTCACATTCGTACGGCGTTAGATGCATTAGGGGCAAGTTTCAAAAATTTATATGGTATTTCAAAACAAACAATTGGCTATACATAAGCGGAAGCATCGTGAGCTTTTTCATCCTTCGCAATCCGATTTTCATCTTCATATTGGATTGAATAGCGCACTTCTTTCCGAATGACCATCCGATCCTCACCAGCAGAATCTCCACTCGGTTCATGCGAATGTTGAGTATGCGGCCTGGGCACGAGTTCGATTAAATCTGTTTCTGTCGAATCAGAGCCCTGCGCCCCGTGTTTCTGTTTCCCCCTTTCCAACTTGGGATAGCTCTCCCATGTCCCAAGTGGGAACATGGAGCGGCACACTGGTACGCGCTCTTCATGTCTAATATCCGCGTCTTTTCTCCATTGGTTCTTGGAGATCAGAGCACCGTGCGCTTTAATGGTTCGAGTCTTGGCCTTTCGCGAGCCAGAGGCATGCATACCAACAGGACCAATAGCGGTTCCGGGTCTCTTATGCCTCATATGCGAATGTGATCTTGATCTTGTTGCTCGTGAGGCGGATCTCGAAGATTGATCTGCATTGGAGCCCGATCCAGATCCCTTGGAGCCTTCCTTTGTGTTTGATCTGGATGCACTGCTTTCCAGCGTCGAGTCGCCTGCTGTACCGTAATTCGTGCTGACGGCTGCCATGAAAGGGCGAATACAGAAGACGCTACATGCGACTAGGGCATAGTGCAGCTCGACTTGCATCCAGACTGTTGGTTCGACGGAGGCGAGGGTTGTATCATCGCTTTTGAGTGCGGTGCGAAGGGATAAGATATGGATTATCGAGAGTATTATGAGGCTTGTGGGGTATTAGAAGGGACCTTTGAACTTGGTTGGAAAATTGTCATCCATGGACATCGGGGTATGGTGTATACTCACGGAAAGCGGAAGATGAATGCGAAGCCAATGGCAAGTCTCCGACGAACGGACATGAACAGGCCCTTTAGTAAAATGACTGCAAGTATGAAGAGAATAACCTCGGTCATGACGTCGACAGCTGCGATATATTGCCATTTTTTATACTGTGAAGACATGTTAGAATGGTCGCGATGCACAACATATCAATGCACTATATACACACCAAGTTGGGACATTGACCACCACCACCTCGCCAGGGTGTATTCAATTCGCAATTAACCAGTACGATGAAGATGGCTGGAATAACCCAGAGGGTGCACACAACCAGAGTCGCCCAAGCGGCACGATTGTGCCGTTTCTGCGGGGTCAAACGCAGATATATTGCCACAACACAGCATTTGGAAAGATATATGATGATCAAAGCGATGATATCACTCGTCGCAATCAACTAAATATTCAGTACACGGCACAACAGACCTTTAGAAGACCTATTTCCACTTACAGTCTGTATCTGATTGAGTCTTCCATCTTCCAGCAGCGAGATTGAGGTCCCAAAACCACGAGAACAGGCATAGAATACAAGACTCGCTTGCAAGACAGCGACGGCCTATCTGCCTGTATTAGCCACTCACCTCAAAAAGCAAGACCATGACCGGCAACTCACAGTAGCACCCAACAATACCCAATCGTCTCTCGCAAAAGGCGGGATCAACATAAGTCGCACATACAGCCGGATCAAGAAGCAAACGAGGGAAACCACCAGTCCCAGCGCCGCGGTGATGATTAACCATGCGCCATGGTGCAACTCGTCCACGACCTCGAAAGGCGGCGACTGGCCTGGTGGTACATACATGGCACCAAATGGGACCTAGAATAGGATCGTGGCGCTCATAAGACCAAGTGTGAGCTAGCAGTTTGCGAAAAGAAAATCTTGGGAACTGTCAGATCGAGCCATGTGGGATGAGGATAAATGAAACGGGCCGACTGGGATAGACAGCATGGAGTGCGTGGCATGCAAACAAGGCTGGTGATGGTTTGCGTACTTTGGATATCATATGCCGACGGCCGATAAAGGCACGGGCTGTCGAGTCCAGGCATTGTAATTGCAACTGAGGGCATGAGACTGAAGCTGTGGAGACCATCCCTTTCTTCGCGTGCCGTGGCAATAGAATTTCGGGTCTTGGAGCTCTCCTAGAATGACCGTTTGCCTTCTCGCCCTCACGTCGATATAATTCGTACTATGTATTAAGCCATGCATTGTTGGGTAAAGTAGTAGGGCACGTCGGCCCGCTGTAAGGTCGATCAGCGTGCCCTTGGGTGAGCCGTGGGTCTCTGGCTGTCATCCGATAGGGCTATGCGGATTTCCTTTGGAGCAAACAAAGCGAGCAATGTGCATCCACCCGCCGTTGGGTGGAGATGTGGCTGAATCGTCTGGGGGATAAGCATCAAGGGAGCGATTTGTTTCCAGAATGAGTTTAGCGTAAATGATACATCAGAAATGTTGGATGTATGTCACCGCAGCTATGTAGTAGAAGTAGATGCCCAACAGTGAGTGGTCTGTCTTGCCCGTGAGTTGTGGGAGCGGTCCATCTAGTTCTTCTTTTGACGAGATGCAATCCAAAATATGATAGACAAGGCTAAATGAACTAGCACTCATCCCTACGCACATACGATCCCATCCCCGATCCAGTCCGAACCTAAATCATTACCGCCTCGACCCAACATCCCTTCGACATGCAAGGTCCCACTAGCCTCATTCCCACTGACAAGGGATGCAGGTCGCCAAAGCGCCAAACGCGATCCGACGTCAAACAACGATGTGTCAATCCGGATCTCGCCTTCCACATGGTTGGGAAATATTCCAGCCATGCCTTGCTCCCACGTCGATTCCACGCTCCGACTGCAGTTGCCATGATTCTCTCCCGATACCTTCTTCTTTGGGTTACACTTCGTTAGCGCCTTTATAGGATCATTGATTCTTCGGGCATGAGTGAGTGTCAGCTTTTTTCTCCCTCTGACTTTGCTCGTTGGGAATTCAATTCTGCTTCCAACATGGCAGTCTTTGATAAATCCAGACCGGACTCGCAGCAGACAATGACTTTCGATGATGAGGAGTATGCAAGGAAAGGTCTTGTTGAGCCCCGGTATATGGGAACAATTGCCGACCAGCGTGATATGAATGCCCTTGGTCGAGTTCAAGTTCTTCGGGTACGGGTTGCTCCCTGTCTCTTGCGTTTTCGTTGATTTGCTGATCCCTATCAGAGAAATTTTCGATTTATCTCCATTGTGGGCTTTGGCTGTACCCTGATCTGCACCTGGGAAGTTATATTAACGTAAGCTGCACCCCGCATGACTCGTTCGCTGGGTACATTGGCGCATGCAGCTAACTGGGAATAGATTGTTATCTGCCGGCCTGACAGACGGCGGGACAGCGGGCTTGATATGGGGATTTATCGGTGTCACGCTGGGTTTCAGCCTCGTTTATGCCAGTATAGCTGAAATGGCTTCGATGTACGTTTTTGATCGTTCGTGTTTGATCGTTCGTGTTTGATCGTTCGTATTTGACGGCGCTGATAAAAAAAATAGGGCTCCGACTGCAGGCGGACAATATCACTGGGTCTCTGAGTTTGCACCCCGACGGGGGCAAAAGTTTCTAAGTTATATCACCGGTAAGATGGGCAGTTGATATTCAAGTACCATCAAGTAACATTTTACAGGATGGCTTTCCGCCATGGGGTGGCAATGTGCCATTGTATCGATTGCATACCTGGCCGGCACTATCATCCAAGGATTGGTTGTACTAAACCAACCTGACTACGATTTTCAAAGATGGCACGGCACAATGCTAGTGATTGCCATTTCCACGTTCTCAATTATTTTCAACACATTCTTGGCCAAGAACTTGCCTTTCGTGGAGGGGTTGATTCTGATAATCCACATCGTTGGCCTGTTTGCTATCATTATCCCGCTGTGGGTTCTTGCGCCGCGTAATAATGCTCATGCTGTGTTCACCACATTCAACAATGGCGGCGGCTGGAATAATTCCGGGACTGCTACTCTGGTCGGCTTGTCGACTACAATAACTTCGATGCTTGGTTATGATTGCTCAGTTCATATGTGTAAGACTCACTGGTTGGTTTCGCGAAAATTGCTGACGGAAATAGCGGAGGAAATCAAAGACGCATCGGAGACACTTCCTAAGGCCATGATGTCCTCTGTTGCTGTTAATGGCATATTGGGCTTCATAATGTTGATCACTTTATGCTTCACGTTGGGCGAGGTCGACAAAGTACTGGAAACTCCAACTGGATTCCCTTTCATTGAAATTTTCTACAACACCACCGGCAGTTTTGCGGCAACGAATGCCATGACCGCAGTATTGGTGGTGACGTTGACAGCAAGCACCATCACTGAAGTGGCAACGGCATCCCGACAGCTCTGGTCGTTTGCTCGTGACGAGGGACTTCCCTTTTCGTCTTTCTTCGCATATGTATGTCTTGTTTAGCCCGAGTTTCTTTACAAAGGTTGCTAACGTCTGTCAGGTCACACCGGGATGGAATATCCCGCTCAACTCTGTGATGGTCTCGTTGGTCGTCACAATTCTCCTCTCGTTGATCAACATCGGATCGGAGGTCGCGCTCAATGCTGTCATCTCTCTCACGATAACGTCATTGTTGTCCGCGTACATACTATCTATAGGCTGTGTGTTCCTGAAACGGCTGCGCGGCGAGGCACTCCCGCATCATCGGTGGTCGTTGGGGAAATTTGGAGGGGCGGTGAATTTTGGCGCGTTGGCGTTTCTCTGCCCGATGTTTCTGTTTGCATTTTTCCCGCTGTCAACAAATGTGACAGTCGAAACAATGAATTGGTCGGTGGCGATGTATGTCGGAGTCGTTGGATCGGCGTCGCTTTATTACTGGGCCAGGGGCAGACATCATTTCATTCCACCCGTGGCCTTGGTCAACAGGGACGGGAAGTAACCTTCAAAGCTGGCAGTTGCATTTCCTGGTTGGATATAATTGGCTACGCTTTCATGTATTTTGATGACCTGATGATGTGACGTATACACAATGCTAGGGCTGTTCCGAGGTTTTCAGGTAGATACTCATGAATCGCAACCGATATAACGGTCTAAACCGTGCATGCCCCAAACTTTAGATGCGGAAAGATCTACTTAAGTATATTCAAAGTACGAATTTTTCAAGTTTGTGGTTTCGTACAATGTTGCGACTTTCAAGTACTCCGCGGAAAGTGGTTTCTGAGCTTCGCAATATTGATTCCGAGAATCCCGTCAGCTGTGTAATGACGCCACAGCCCCTACTAGTATGACAGCTACCATGGCCACGGAGACTTTCCTTGCTGCCCAAAAATCCGAGAGCAGGGGTCTGTCGGAATGAACACCGGCTGTCATCAATAGGTCGAAATTTCTTCTCAAATACGATCTAGCAGAAACACTGATTCATTACTCGTACTCCGTACTCCGTACAGCAATACAGCCTACGCAAATCCCTTCCCCTGAGCAGAGTGGATCAAAGGGTGGATCTATCGAAATTAAGTTATCAGATGGAAACAGCTCATCGCCCCCTTTGTTCCCCAATGCGGTAAGGTATGTACGCATGAATGCACCCGTAGCCGAAACAAATACAGCACCGGGCCAAATACCGCCTCGCCGCGTCACAGATCGCGTTAAGATGCGGTCAAGTCGCGATTTAGTGACACACCGAAGGTTCTCAGCCAAGCAGAACGGGCCGGGAGGTTTCAGACTAGAAATTGGAAGGGAGACCAGTCAGTTCGCATTAGCCCGAGTCTCAGCGAGTCTGGACAGTTTCTACCGATCCTTTCCAGTTTTCCAGAACGAACTAGCAGCTCAACTGACCCACTGATTGATATCGAACGGCCTGGTGCCCCCACTCTCGACCGGGTGGTTGGGAAATTGATCGTACTTTAGGCCCAAATAACATCCCGAGTGGGCAGGTGAAGGGGCATGTCAGCCAACGGGATAGACCGTCCTTGCTCCGGCTCGGAAAGTGGGGTTTGACTGGAGTTTGGGGACGTCAGGGGATCGAAGCTGAATACAGTAGTACGAAGGATCATGGAATACAGTGCCGAGCAGTGTGTCCGGAACACGGAGTAATCCGTACCTAGGTAATCTGCAGTCTGTCTGCAGTGTGTAGTGTGTGTAGGCAATTCACATGATCGGGGTAAATTGGTAACCCGGGCGTGTACGGAGGTATGTACTCCGTACTGTATCGTACAAGGTTATCAGATGTGACGAGGTAAAAGCTGACAGGTTCGTATCTGATTGATCTGATAACCGAGGTACTGAAAGGTAATATTACTGTAACCTTTCCATCTGATAACGCTGTAACGAATGAAATATGTATTTGGAGACACTGCGTTTGGGAAATCTATGAACCGTTTGGATAGTGCAACATCAAAATTGTCCAACGGAGGCTTCTCTGTAATTTTTACTGGATCATATACTGTACATCGTTTGTTCTCTTCAGGAATGGACCGGCTCGAGACCCGGGACCTCGGGAGTCGCTTCGGGTGTTGTAAATCGCCACCGATACAATACAGTCATGCACGGTAGATCTGGAGAGATGGATACAATAGCCCCAAATGGGAGTGCCATATCCAGTAGGTGAACCCTTAATATTGCTGACAGTGTAACAACATTTCCCTTGTTTTGTGAAGGTATTGAAGATATCTCAACGAAAACAACCCAAATCCAACCGCGGACTCTTGACCGGATCCGCCCAACGTACCCGAGGAATGTGGCAAATCTGATAAATCTGTCGACTCCCACACACCTCATTTTCCCTTTTTTTCTCATTAATTACCGTTCATTTCCCGTACGGAACTATTCTCCCGGATTCTTCGGGTCCACGTCCCCCATCCTCATCCCACTCCTCTTTTGATTCATAGCAAAGAAAAAAAAATAGGGGTTCTCAGACAGCTCCTTGTTCGCTTCTTGACTCTTAAACCCCGGTTCCCCCCTTTCGCGCCGGTTTCGTTGCCACCTTCGACCACCATGGGTATGTGTTAAGCCGGGTTGAGATCCTCTCAAAACCAAAACGATCGAGACGCTCATTCTCTTCAACAGTTCACGCAGTGCAATCAGTCATGCCATCGGCGACTTACGCTTCCACGGGAGACCGTCCCCGCAGAGGCACCTACCAGGAGATTCCAGTGTCCTCGACCTCCCACCCCGATAACCCAATTCCTGAAGAACCTCGAGGTGTACGTTCGCTCTCGGTGACAGATACCAACTTCAATGTCATCTCCGCAACTTCGTCCCAAGGGACAGACTCAACCGGCACTCATACCCCCACTACCCCTCTGACACCACCCAACGAGAATCAATCGGACGAAGAGCTTTCGACAGAAAAGACCGATGGCCGTCAACGACGACGGGCATCCACTATCCTCATTTCGCAAAACGCGGACGACATGAGGAGAGTGTTGGAAAATGTGGGCACGGCAGGCACTCAGAAACTCCAGTCCCTCTGCTGTGGCGGGGGTTGCTGCCGGGGTCAGGTATTGCGTCCTGTAGATGGACCGATTTCAGGCTTCAATTCGATTGTTGGACCCGCCAACAACAAGGCCTTTGACAGCCTGAAGCTCAACCTCGATCTCCTCACCATGGACAGTGAACTTTCTGGCATTGCCCCGCTCCCGGAGAAGACCGTCTCCTTCAAGCCAATCCCCGCATCGGCAATCAACATGTCGCTCGGTCCCTCGGACCACCCACCCGACTTTGTGCAGCCTCACCCACCCTACAATGTCTATCGGGCGCCCCTCCACCACGCCCGCGAACTTACAGGCCCCGGCGCCGAAAAGCGCACCTACCACTTTGATATCGATGTCACCGATTACCCCGCCGAGAGCGGCATGGTTGACTTTGTCGTTGGCGGCGCAATCGGTGTCTGCCCTAAGAACAAGGACTCTGAGGTGGAAGATGTTCTCAACCTCCTCGGCGTTCCGAAATCCATGCGCGATAAGAAAATTCTCATGCGCACCACGAATGGCCGCTGGCCCACCATCTGGGGTGATGACAAGGCCCGCGAGCTCATAACCACACGCCGTGAAGTCCTCAGCTGGTGCTCCGACATCCAATCCTACGCGCCGACCAAGCCTCTCTTCCGTCTTCTTGCCGAACACGCCAGTGAGCCAAATGAGAAGAAGATTCTCTCCTACCTCTCCTCCGCACAGGGCCAAGGTGCCTTCTGCGATCTCCGCACAAGCTCCTACGTCTCCCTTTCCCAACTCCTCACTGCTTTCCCATCCTCTCAACCTCCTCTTGACGCCCTTCTCTCCGTCCTCAACACCCTCATGCCCCGCTTCTACTCTCTCTCCCAAGACCCCCAGATCTCCTGCCAATACAAGGGCTCCGAATGCCGACGCCTAATCGAAGTGGCCGTAACGGTCGCCGAATCCGACGATTGGCGCGGTGGTTCTCGTACCGGTGTCAGCTCTGGATACCTCGAGTCCCTCGCCCGTCGCGCCCTCGACGCCGAGGCCAAGGGCGAGAAATTGGACATCCACATCCCCATGTTCAGAGGTCTCATGGCCAACCCGCTCGCAACTCGCTTCGCGTCTGATGGACCCATGCTGCTCATCGGTGCAGGCGTTGGTATCGCGCCATTCCGTGGCTTCGTCCAGCGTCGTCTGCAATCCGCCAATTGCGCTAACAAGGTCTGGGTTTTGCAGGGTGTGCGTGACTCGCTTCTCGATGAACTCTACTCGGGTGAATGGGGTGTCCACGAAGACAAGGTCCGGACTGTCGTGCAGAGTCGCAAGGGTGAAAGTCGCTATGTGCAAGAAGAGGTTCGCCACCAGGCGGATCTGGTTTGGTTCGTGATCAACTCGCTTGATGGACGGGTCTTCGTCTGCGGTTCTGGAAAGGGCATGGGCGAAGGCGTGGAGGCTGCGCTTGTCGAGGTCGCCATGGCCAAGGGAAACCTCAATGCCCAGGAGGCTGATATGTTCTGGCAGCGCAAGAAGGAGGCCGGACAGTACATTGCTGTGAGTTTGGAAAATTTCTCTTTCGATCTGAGCTCCGCTAACTTTCTTTTCAGGAAACCTGGTGAACTGATACACAGTCAGCTGACTTGTCTCTGACACATTGAATTATCTTTTGTACATACGTTGCATCTGCCATAGCGCAGTCTTGTCTTTTCTTTATTATGTCTTGAGCCGGGCTCAGATTCACTTTTTGCTGCCATTCACGTGGGCTTTTGTGGTTTTTCTATTTTCAGCGGGGTGGGTTTCTGTCTTTGAATATTGGTTTTTTGTCTTCGAACATGGAGGAAACGCATCAAGGATTGTGTGTACAAAAGAGCTTCAGCCTAACTCTTTGGCCTCCTTCACATCTTTCCCATATCTTACCTCTCAGTTAGTTATCAACTTCCCAGCCCAAATTTGGGTGCTCGGATTTTCATTTTCGGACTTTAGCATATCAGGTTTCCTTTTACGGAGTACTCCTCATTTATTATGGCGCCCCTCCCCAACAGTGACATGTCCTAGAAGCCTTTCATCTGATTTCTTCGTATGTCTCCGCATCTCATTCTACTGCTTCTTGGTCTCACATCAACCACGCCCCATTGAATCGCTGCCAGTCTCTTCTAAATTTCATATATGCTATACCTACGCGCTCGTCGGCTTATCGTGCACAGCAGGTTTGAAATGGCTTTCCAGAATCGCTGGCATAAAGCAGCTAACGCCTCGGTTGCAGCACGGTGGCCTTTTAAACATATCTCGGTTTTCATGTCTTCGATATGTTCACGTTGAGCTTCCACTTTCATACATACGTTCCACCTGGGTCATTCTCAAGTGACTTTAACCTTGGAATCAACCACAGCTTAGATCATCACCAATCCATGGATGTCGCTTCCATTATTCTGCCTTCCAAGCCCTGGATGTTTTCAACTACCCTACGCCTGTTTTGGGGTTTGGCTTAGCTGCATTATCTTCTGGGTCTTCATCGGTGCTTGACTTATTCTTCCCTTTCGAGTACCGACAAAATTATTCGAGAATAGTGAATAGATCATGCGACATTCGCAGGAGGATACCTAGGCAGCTCGTGTATTCATTGCCACAAAAGAGATGGGTTCCAGAACCAAGCCTCTCATCAGCAACACCGAGGACGTTGACCTTGAAATCTGACTCGGAAACTGCACATCGCTTCGTTATGGTGCAAGTGTTGGAGGACATTGAGGATGACGGCCAGCTCTGAAATAGCAGCCTTGAAAGAAGATGGATATTGCAAGGTTAACGATACCGTCGATATTGGCTCGAGACAGTGCGAATTCCAAGGTTCCCGCTTGCCAAAATAGAAAAGCAGAAAAGAAAACACGTTTATCTTTTTTTTTTTTTTTTGGGCAATCGCACCACAGTATAATTGAGTTGATAAGTTATCGAGTCATCGTAGGCTTGAGCTTCAACCGGTCAAATTGCGATTTCGAACGGATGGTCCTTGGTGCATAGTTCACCACGAATGTCGACAAGTGCATCACAGTATAGCCCACAATTCAAGTGCCAACATCATACCTGTGCGGACTGCCAGTTTGCTCAGTGATTTGGATCAACAAGCTGGAAGTGTTCGAGACACCCGTGGACTTGATGCCAGATCGAAAAATAGTTGGTAGACAACCCGATCAACAATATTGAATGACTGCTCAGAGGGCCAGGGCACAACAACCCATCCTCCAGACTACTTGTGAGTATTGACAAAGTGAACCGAGTGATATTTGTTCTTTATTGATCGACAGAATTTGGTCATCTACAGCGACTTTGAATACGCGTTCAAACGCCCAAAGGCAAACATGATGTCAAAAGAGGTTGCGAAGAATCAGGCACAAGTGCATACTACGATCATCCCAGCTGTTGTCGCTTAATACGGAAGACCAGTTCTTAAAACAGAC
This sequence comes from Penicillium salamii, assembly GCA_911197225.1. Classification (NCBI taxonomy): domain Eukaryota; kingdom Fungi; phylum Ascomycota; class Eurotiomycetes; order Eurotiales; family Aspergillaceae; genus Penicillium; species Penicillium salamii. The sequence continues at coordinate 794,459 of CAJVOY010000131.1, read as the reverse complement.
CGCACCACTCCTTACGGGGTCAGCAGCTCCATATCAAGACGGTATCTAACCGTTTAGAGAGAGAGCCCACAGACGTCACTGAAAAAGGCAAAGTAAGGCAAAGAAAAAGCACGCCTTGGGCCAATAGTAAAAAAGGTGCCCCTAATGTCACATCGCATGTCAGCGAGGGATTGGTGGTCTTGTCATGAACCACGCTCTTGGCACTCAGCCCATGCATGGTCTGGTTGTGACAGGCCTGGGTGGCGAAAGCAAACAAATCGGATACCGGGAACATGCTTGTAGCCATGCACCTATAATACCAGGAACCTGGAAATTGAATCACAAAATCAACTTGGGGTTGGATTCATGCACTGATCCATTTTCGGGTGCCTTACTTGCTGCAGTGCTACTCGGACAATGTATGAGTACCGCTACTCGTATACCGCTAGATGCTCACCCCTAACTTTGGCAGTTCCAGAGTTCGGGATTTGTCAAAACACCCGTGAAACCCTTGGTTTCCTGGTGTTCTAGAAAAAGGTTGATCTATTTAGGTTGGGATGGTTACAGATTAATAGCCTGAAGTGTAAGTACGAGTCAGTACGGAGCGAGATCGGCTATAGTTGCAAGTTGCAAGTTCAAAAAAAAAAAAAAAAAAGACAATTCCCCATTGGATAAGGTTGAACCAAAAATGTGAGCAAACCCCGGCCCAAGTACCGGGAAACAGAATGACAAATTACTGCAACCTTGGACGTATCCCGCAGATCTAGGGCTATTCCTCCGGCACTATAATCGGGCCTACAGTAGGGCACGAGAGGGGAATAGAACATTTTCCAATTAAAAAGGCTCCCGTCAACCCCTTGACCTCCATTCCCCGGGCTTTGAGACGAAACACACTTTTGACCAGTCATTTTTTACGAAGACGATCCCAGTTCTTGCACTGCGAGATCCGATGATCTGCATCCCTCCATTTCATGCACGATCTCGGGACCTTGGGCTAGGTATGACGATCGCTTCAAATTCCAATTACCCTGTCCGAGTAGCCACTTACTCGTAGCCACATCCAAAAAAATAAATCCAATTTAATAGAATTTATGATATTTGCCATTCTGTCGGTGATAATCTATTTGGTTTTGTTCTAGATCTGGATGGGTTTTGTTATGCCTGAAAAATATACGAAGAAAATGAAAAGGCAATCCAGAAATCCAGAAATAAATTGTAATAAATTGTAACCCAAAATCGAAATGATTCCCGAATTCTCAGCTGCCAGATCGCGCCCTGGAGTGACGGACGAATGATAGGGGCGATCCAGGGCTTCTCCACGAGGCTGAATCCAGATTCACCAAATGGCCTGGTAAAAGGGTAAGATCTGTTAAGTGTACTTCGTACTAAAAGTGCAAGCCGGGGAGACTACCGCGTTGAGCGAGCGAGACAAAATTCGTGACAGACCATTAAACCTTGAGTATGTAAATTGGGGCAGCTCGGGGGCGGATTCTGTCCGAAACGTCACGGCATTTAGGGTCGGGAGATGTCATGTCAACTTAGAAGTGCATGCAGCTTCATTATAATTACTGCGTTTGATGTTGACAATTGCAATCTATCCTTTCTTATTTTCTCTGTGCAATAGAATTGTTCGGGAAGCATCCGGGTACTTAAGAGGACGAATGCTTACGCCACTCCCACTAGTAAGAAACACCAAGTCGCAGGGCTTTAATATCTCAAGCCAAAAGACCCCATTGTTCCGAGGCTGATTAACACTTTGATTGGTACTGATCTCACTACTTTGCATTCGGTCCACTTAGAAGGATCTCCGACAATCTTAGCGCATTTGCGCCATTATTGAATTGTCAAAACTAGTTTCCAGAGCGGGTCGGGTCTAGTCATTTAGTGCTGTACCTGTCGTGTCAAGCTGAATGCGATACGTGAAAGAGCGATCGCTACGAGGTCCTGTCACACTGAGGTTATGGTGGATATCATATGCACTCCCCAATCGTATCACGTCGGGGGAGAAAAGCAATGAAATTTGAATTAAAAAAGAAAAAAGAAAGAAAGAAAATATATGTAAGTACTACTCGTATATATAATTATAAAATAAAATAATCCCCATCGTGAGTCCCATGCGGGTGCTCGGGGTGATCCGACTTTAGAGAATTGAAAAAGGCCCAAAATATGCTCGAGACGAATTAAATAATAATAATCGAATAATCAAATAATCAAATCAAAAACGCCACAAGTCATCTCGAAGGAAGTGGAGACGGAAATTGAAGAACCCCTAGGCGATCTATCCCTGGCCAATACCAGCCCCCCTCCCTTTCTCAGTGGTCGATCGATCTCCGTGTCCACCCATGAGAGGCTCTGGGCAATCTACGATCCAGCCGAGGCGTCATGTCTGCGCGTCCTTATTCGCCTGTCGTATACCTCTTCCCTTGGAAACATAAGCTCTCGAACGCGATCTTGTTTGACACTCTTTGATGCTCCGTACCCGGCGATCTTTTCCTTCGACTGGGAGTCGGGCGAGATCCACCTGGGTCTTGACTTTTTCTTTTTTCAGTGTACAATGCGAGTGCCCGACTTGCACTTCAACCGGTTGTCTTTTCCTGTCCCATGGGAATCGATCTCGTCTCTTTTTTTTCTCTTTTACATTTTCCTACATAGTACATAGTACTCGTAGTACTCGTACCAAATACTCGTACATCCCCACTAAAAAAGCAATGACAAGGTGATTTGATTTCGGATCGTCTTGACTCAGGTACGACCGAAGTCCCCTCCTTGCTCTACGGCTGTCGCCGCCGGATCTCACCTCTTATCCTTTGGTACTCCATATTTGATCTTGAGTCTACTCTGTATTGAAAGGTTGTGATAATTCTCGCATTTACCATTTGTGAATCTTTGCCCTTTTCCATGTACTGACCGTTTGAACTTGTTTTACCTCGGTTTCACCCTGAGGACTCTTTTTTAGGATCAGAGCTAGCAGTCCAGTTCTCTAACATGCAATTCTCGAGTTTGACGTAGACTAGTGAACCACACTTAAGTCTTTCCTTTTTCTTGGAATTTTGCTAATAATAACTTAGCCATATGATTTCATTTTTTTTTTTATTTTTTGCCCTCTTCCTTTCTTGCTGCCTTACGTCGGAAACGCTGGTATGGAATACAGAGTAACTCCGAAGTAAAGTGTTTCTTTCGGATAAAAGTACCGACCATTGCAGACCTAAAACCAGAGAGAGCGAGCGTGGAGGCGGGAAGTAGTTCGTGAGATTTGTACGCTAACCGAACTATTTCATTGACAGGAACCCTAAAGGACCAAAGGAAGATTGGCGCTGTCAACAACTTTAGACCATATTGATTTACGCCCCCTTCTCCGCTCTGCATGCCTTGGAGCACTTGTGGCTCTTCGTACCCACCACGATCGTCATTTTTCGGTGGCCCCCCCTGTTCTTGCTTTTCCATGGACATGTAACAGCTGGATGTCTCTTTTTCTTTTTGGGTTTTTTTAAATTATTATTATTATTTTCTTTTCTTTTATGAGATGGGGCTATTTTTTGGTTAAAATGTACGGGTCCTGCATTATTTGGACTTCTATCTTCGCCCTCATTCCCCAACCTTGCATATAATCTTGGCCTTTCTTTTTTAACATGTCGACGTAAAACCAGCCTGGTTTCCCTCGGTAAGTTCCTTTTTGACATCTAGTCCCTTTCTCACCTTGGCTTTTCTTGGTCTTTCAGATCTGTCTATACTTGATATCCCGTTTCTAACAGGGTTTAGTTCTTGTGATACATTGTGAACTCTTTTTTATTATTCCTTATTCTTGCAGGGAATCTCTAGCTTTGTCCACCCCCCGCAAATACCTTGTCTATGTCCCAGTCCCGCCAGTTGGACGACGATACCGATATGGCTATTTCGTATACGCAGCCGTCCGTCGGACACCAAACACTCCCCTCATTCCGCGAGGTAAGCTTTGAAGATTGTTGACTGCCTTTGAACACATACTCATCCCATCCAGCTCCTCCCCGCTCACCTTCACGATGAAATCGAGTCAACCTCACCATACTATACCTCACCACGCTCACAAGACCGCCCGGGCTCCGGCCACGAAATGGCCGACCCCCGCTCTATCCCATATGGAACCCCTACCAAAGTGCCATACGACGCACACCGTGAATATACAGTCTCCCGCGGCGAACGCATGGACCCGGGTCACGCTATGCGGTTTTCCGAAGGCGCATCCCGCGGCCCGAGTCCAATCCTCCCACCTATCCGAGACCTGGACACGATGTCAGGTCGCCCAGTAAATCATAAGGGCTACGAGCGCGCCCCCAGATCGGACCCTTTTGTCACTCAGGAATATCGCCAGCCCGGCCCGGCCCCAATGGCTGCTATGCCCGATCGCCGCAGTGCTGAGCAATATGCCCCAATAATGCACCCTCAATCACCATATGGACATCCCACCATGGGGTACGATGAGCAGGTCTCACCCCAGATGATTGCGCACGGACAACAGGCCAACTTCGGAATTATGGGGGATCCTATTGATCCCAAGACAAAGCGCCGACGTGGGAATCTCCCCAAGCCTGTTACTGATATCCTGCGTGCCTGGTTTCATGAACACCTTGATCACCCTTACCCAAGTGAAGAGGACAAGCAAATGTTCATGACAAGGACTGGACTCTCAATTAGCCAGGTATGTGTCAGCCGTGGTTGTTCTCACGATGATCCACTAACATCCTCCCAGATTAGCAATTGGTTCATCAATGCCCGTCGACGACAACTGCCTGCTTTGCGTAACCAGATGCGCAGCGGTCCAGATGCCGATTCCCAGCGACAGTCTCCTTTCAGTGACATGGATAGTGAACTACCCTCTCCTCACCATTGATGTGGCGACAAACCTGGACTCAATCGGGGTCCATTCACGGCATTTTCTACTTTAATCAACACGCTGCGGCAGGCACTCGCACCGTCAGCGTCTTATATATTTTACGACTGGAGGCATCACTCTTCTCCCTATCATTTACGAGTTACGGGATTCAGGACACGGCAAGCTGAGATAGACTGGCTTTTTTTCTTCTTTTCTTGTGTTTCTTTCTTATTTTCTTATGTGTTTTTCTTTATTCTTAATTTTCTTGTTTCTCCCCCAGACAGTCTGGGTCACATTTCATGTCGCATTGCCGTCCGGTACGGAGACTTAGGCAGACCTCATATATTGATACCCCTTCACATCGATTGCGTTTACCCGGTGGGAACTTATTATGTTGCTGAGAATCAAACGGGCAAAGGGGTATGTGGAATATTAGAGCATTCGGAATTCAAGTCATCTATGTGTTCACTGTGCATTTGTTCATTTACTCTCATACATAGTTCGGTTTCACTGCCTCGCACCGTAAGTGCGTCTTGAACATACCGCCATAAATTGCATACCCAGGTGTCAAGTGGAACCTGGGCCTTCAGATTCACATGGCTCATGTAATTGTTTCCACTTCATCTACTAGCACTTGACTAAGAATATTGGCCTGCCCTATCTCACCCGTCCGCCAACGCGAGACCGAGCATCAAGTTTGAAGAATTGAGCAGATCTCAGCTGCCCACCGCACAGCCCGTCTCCACCGAGTATCCGTCTGCTCGGCACTGGGTTCTCCGTTCACAGGCACGTATTCGGCGGAAACGTGGATCTTACCTTGTCAAGGTATCCCAAGGACCGCTTTTTTCATTCGCCGATCTTGGGCGATCTTCACGGCTCATGCTTGTGCAGTTTAACTTCGGGACTTGACAGGTTTCGTATGACGTTTTCTCTCCATTGACCCGTGGACGGATGGCTCTCCCGTTCCTACGAGTACAGATGCCGGGATATCTACCGGGGGCAGATTCGTACTAGCGAACCAGAGTCACACCGGAACTTATTCGTGCGCCGGATCAGTATCTGATATAGGAAAAGGAGAAACTCAACGAGGTTAAAATTCGGCCCCGGGGAAAGCGCATGAACCATGGATCGGGCTGTCACTAATGCCAAATCGAATTAATGTTTTATCCCCAAATTCAAAGACCCATAAACTAGTTGCTTCTGAGTTAAGGATCTCGTCCACTTTTTGCTTCCTTTTTGCCTTTTCTTTTTTCTTTTTTCTTTTTTTCTTTCAAAATGACGTTACTCTACCAAAGACAAACCTTACTGCTACCACGGTCACTGCCTTTTTTTGACCTTGCAATGACACTTGAACATTCTTTATTCCAAATACCCAAGATCTCAGCATCATGATGCATCTTCTGGTCTAGAAGTCGATGTAAACAAGTAGAATTCTGAATCGGAAGTCCCGGCAGAATATCCTTCACGTAATGCCCAGACAAGCCCGAACGAACCGTTCCTCTGGAGCACTCTTCAGGGCTCTGACGTGAACTGACAGCTCTATAGGGTCAAAACTAGCTCGGGCTTAAACTTCGGTTCTTTGCGTATCTGCCAACTTTTCCTGACTGCTGGAATCCGTCGTATCCACCGTGAGTCCACCTGCCCACTCGACAACCATGGACCTGATTCCAGGCTAGTATGCCACGTGAAGTCTCCGGATTCAATTTACCTTTTAATATGATCGCCCTGCAGATGGGGTAATTTCGGATTTTTCTTTTTTTTTTTTTTTGGGCCTTTCTGTGACAGCTGCGATATAATTAAAGTGTGGACTCATTATATGAAGGCAATTCACTCTGGGGGACCCTGATACGTCGAACCAGATTGCGAGAATTTAATTGTCTTTGGTTCTCATTAACTTGTCCGAAACACGCCGGATGTTGCGGCTAAAATTTCGAAATTTTTAATATCAGTATCGGATCAAATCATCACAAGGGACTCCGTACTCCGTACCCAACGGTAATGTATGTTATGTAGACTCCACAGAGCCTCTGTACGGAATACTCGTACAATTGCTAGTCAGTTGTACGGATAGGCTTCAGATTCATGACTCTGACGTTCTCAGGAACCTCCCCCTGAACACGCAACGATGGGGTTTGACATGACTCAAAAAAAGTGTCTGCAGATCGCGGCCATCTTGCCGAATAACATTGTATCGGAGCCCTCGGGGCCTCGGGGGCTGGGCGCCTGGTACCCCCTTTTATCCCCGATTGGGGGGCTACTTAGGCACCACTACTCCATACACTGTCCGATGTTCACCATTCCACTTGGGACTGACACCAAAATTGAGATCTTGCTGCAATCCACTACGAAAATGCCTTACAAAATTACGCGTGGGCGTATACATATGTACATGGTTCAACCAATCAATTTAAGAAGGAACGGTGCACGGTGAACAAAAAAAAACACGCATTTTCACACCTATCACTCCAAAGCAACAGAGCCAAGAGGAAAAAGTGACAATCCATATTTCAAGTATCTAGTAGATTTCCCAAAAAAGTAAAGAATAAAAACAAATAAGCAAACACAAGCAAGCACCCATAATCTCCAAAGACAGGATATGTAAGAGCAGGGAACCCTCTTAGCTCATCCCCACAGAGGCAGCGGATATGCAAGCCACTGCCACAGTCCCCAGTATCCAGTAACTTCCGACACCCACGACTGGCTCGGCGATCAGGCCTATGTACATCCATACATGACCCCCAAAGACGTGCAGTGCACATGCAGCCAGGTATCGAATCCCATTGACCAGAAATAATTTCAACACCTGCCTCCCATCCCTGACCGGCTGCATCTGTCACTTCAGCGAGGCCCGACCCAAACCCCGGTCTCACGCCTTACACTTTCCCTCCCCCATCCCGCTAAGTCTCCGCCGAGTACTCGTACTCCGTAGATCGTGATTCTCCTTCTCGATTCGTACTCGTACAATCTCAAGATGCGGCTGCCTGCATCCGACGCATCATATAGCGGTGAATTCAAAACACGTTATCGAACACGTTCGTGCCACATCTGATGGGAATGCCCCATGCTGCGCTGGCATATGACGTCTGGTGCATCGGGTGTCACTTGAGATTGTGGATTTTCTGCTGTAAATTACTCCGTTCCTCTGTACTCCGTATGTTGCGAAGTGTGGCGTGTGGCTTTCTGTACTTCGGAACTGTCAATTGGCATATGTGAGCTATCTCATGTCAGGATTTGGGTTGCGAGATGATCGTCTCGATCGATGCACCGTTCGTCCGACCGCACTCTCACCGGTTCACGGCCACAACGTAAATCGGTCGGCCTCACCAGCGCCCTGTGCAAGTACAGATTACATGGTAGGTTACATTCAAGATGCGTACGTTCTAACTATTGGTTCGGAGTACGCGGACAGTGAGTATGTGATATGAGATTCTACAATCGTGTTCCTCGCGTTGAATTATTGGAATTTGCCTCTCCCTTGATATATGCCTTGATTTGAATTTCGAATTTGGGATTTGGCATGTCCTGCAGCTGAGGTTACAATGATATATTCTGCCCTAATCCGCACAGAGTACTCCGTACACAGAGCTGCACGCTATTGAATCTTGTCATGTAAAGCTCATATTAGTGATCGACGGTCCCACCACTCGACACTTATTTAGTGAAATCAATAGTGTCTCTTAGTGTGCTTAAGTCTCACAGTGGCATGTTTGACGGATTCCTGATGGTTCTGGAACTTTGCCCGGAGGTTTATTATCTATGCGGACTAGTGTTGTTGGTGTAGGCGAGATAGCCGATGTCGTACTCTTTCGTACTATACTCAGCAACTAGCTAATTTTGGAATGTGTAGACCGTCTCATGGACGACACTGTAGAGCTTGAGCTCGCTATCACTGATGTGATAAGTTTCTCCGGTCGCTATGATTCTACTGGTTCAGACAAAAAGTAAAAGCGACCTATTTGGGATATCTATAGATAGAAGCTGACCTCGGGAAAGTTACACACCGATAACGGGACTCTTGTTATCCATAGATAGATGTATGCAGCAATAGCATCTGGTACACGGAATACGAAGTACACGTACTCCGTACATACTTAAGTAGGTATAGTGATTCGTAACTAAGGAACATTCGAGAGGATGCGTCAGTGAGCGCTTGAGTTGACGATGTGCATATGAGATGGCTCCAAGCTTCATACACCGATCCCACTAAGTCTTATATATGTGTCCGTGATCCTGCTATGTACTTGGGTATTTATGTAGATTCTAAAGTTGTAATTCTGCAAGGGTGTAAAAACATGATGCGTATACCTGAAAGCTCAAGACTTGACGCGACTTTCCGTATGCATTAAACGCCGTCAACGGTATGGGTTGAAAGTTCCCAATGGGGAAATATGATATCAGACTACAAAAATACTTGTTCTCACATTTGCTTTTTAGCAAACATAGTCATGTAAAGGATATATATCACAGACCCAGAATCTAAAGATCTAGGTTAATGCACAGTTGACATGAGTAGTGTCATATATGCTCGACAAGCATAGTTCAAATTCGTCGAGATCATTTATCTGCATATAATTTAAGCAAGCGCTCGGTTGAGGATATGCTTGATGTCGGTTGTCACGAGGTGTAAGTTTTCCTTCGAGCAGGAAGGAGAATAAAGACACGAACAACGTATTTGGAGAAAGATCAGCTAAGGGATCAGTCTAGCAAATGTACAAACACTGTATTTGGTCTACCAAAGCCATCTACCCTCAAAAAAAATCAACTGGATGTCGTGGCTTTTCCGTACTCTTGCTCTTCCTTCTTCATTTCTCTGCTCTTGACAGCTTTGGTCAAACTAAAATTGAATGATTGGTATTGATCCTGGCTTCCTTGAAGCCTTCCATTCCAGCCTTGGGACCGTTCTTTTCTGTACGATGGCACTTCCTATTTAAGTATGAGCTGATAATTTAATAGTGAAAAACAACCAAAAGATGATGGGGATAAACTCGCTCTATTCCCAATTTAATGCTAATGTGCATGATTGGCGAGAATCAATCAAAATATCAGGAGAAATGATACAAAGGCACTGATATTCAAGAGACATTTTGATAAAGCTATGCTTTGTTCATAAGAAGTGCGCTTCAAGAGGGCTAGTGGCTCATGTAGCACAAAATGGCAACTTTCCCCATCGAACAACCCAGTAGCTTACTGGGTTAGCCCGATGAAGTGGAGCTTCCAGCCCCACTTTACGGCCGGCTGGCCCAATGGCAAGGCGCTTGACTACGAATCAAGAGATTGCAGGTTCGATCCCTGCGTCGGTCAATCTTTTTTTGCCCTCTCACAAACTGCCTTTGGCCTTTGTGTGACCTTTCTCGTTGTGCATTCCAACCGCCAGGTGAAAAGTGTTGATGTTGGACAAAAATGTCGGAACGAGTCGTCGGTTTTTGTGTATATCGACTCGATCGCTGGTGAGGTATCAGAACTTTAGAAAGAGATAGGTACGGTGGTGTATAGGGCCTGATCGAGATTGTAGTAAGTAAATGTCATCGTTCAGCTCATCAGCAAACATGCCGCCCTCATGATGACGCTATTTCCAGTGGGGGCCGACCCAGTAGGATGTCCGCGTCCAATATAAAGTCAAGCGGCCGTCAGACGCAGACGGGATACGACGGATCTAGATGGAATACTTGGTCCGATGGATCGGAAGAGGACTAATGGATGATGAATGATTACCAGGAGAAAACCTGTAGGCAATTGATATCGTTCGGTGCCAAGGCCCATCTGGCATATAAGGAAGCCTGGTCAGGTCGACGAGGGTCTTGTGTTAGTGTTCGATTGATGATTTCGCGACCTGTTTGACGTCTGCGGGGACGTATAGTACTGTTGACTCTGTGCCCTTATCGTTAAGGGACGCTATGGGTTGTTGCTCTGGTTTGGAAAACGTTAGCGTCGCTCAGGCTCACACTGTGTCTGATTTGGTCGATCGCTATCCATAGATGTCCATATTGTCGTATGTCGGCGTTCTTCAGGCTGGGCTATACTTTATGCCATTCCTATGCGCCTGGTAGCTATATGTTTTTTACCTGTCTGCCAGGCTCCACATATTTACCGCCATTTTCGCGTAGGCCAGAATCTCTCTTGTAGAAGCTGTCTGTCCATCAACTGAGTAGAGACATGAAGGCGTAATATCGTCGTTAGGGTGTCGGAATAGATGAAGGGGTGATCACAGATGGGTCGGAGTGACACGGGTACAATACCTTCAGCAGCTGGTTGCAGTGAGTAAAAGTTTCACAATAAAGTGAACTAAATAGCGAGAGAAGGGGCTTGGACAAGGTTAGAAGGAGCGAGTAGACCGAGGGGTGAAGATGAGTGCAGTAAATGTGATGAAGTGAGGCCGAAGTGAATGAAGGTTGACGTGAAAAATCCAATTTTGTATCAGAGCAAAAGCCTGCTGCTTACTCGGGTCTACTCAAAGAGCCTAAAATAGAAGAATAACACAATGGAAGCATCAAAGTGACAATATATGGTGAAGAATGTGTATTATAACGGCGGACCTCAAAAGCCCATTTGAGCAAGCTTTGCAACGCTAAATAGGATATGGCTTTCACATACTCAAAACTCCAGTCCCAGTCCTCCTTCTTTCTCTCTCTCAGAGCCCAGAGAATCGACCATTCCGTCCATATCTCCTTTCGTTGTAGGCGTCAAAAAACTTTGACCAGGGAGACTTGGTGCAACAACTAGAAAATTTGCAGCAGAAAATCAGCTTTAAGGTAGCGTAAAGACTGGGAAGACTCCGACTTCTATAGTCATGGTTGGCTTGTTCATACCTCCTCCACCTTTTGCTCAAATAAAATCAGAACATTGTCCGGGTAAAACGAAGAGTCCGGCTCTTTCACAGATTTAGCACTGATTACCCTCCCTGAACCTCCCCCAATCCAACCTCCATTCTCGCCAAAAGACTCATTTCTTCCAATTGATCAGTACTGTTATCGTGGGGTGTGGTTCGTTCCAGCCCCGTTTGTAGATAGCTAGCCCGCTCTCTTCCCCCCCTCTTGTTCTCTCTTCTCTCCTCTCACAGAACAGAATCGCTTCGTCCGCCTTTTCTTTCGTCCTGTAGGCTCGATAAATGTGTAGTGCAAAAAGCGATGCCGTTCTGTCGTGCTGGATATATGGCATGGCTGTCAAAACCTTGCGGCATTTCTCATAGTCTAGCGTCGTCCGTACTTACCGGAAGAGGAGCTCCCCCTCTTCTAAAGTTTCAATCTTCTGAAGATATCTGGATCGAGGTCCCAAACATACACGTAGTCGGTATTTCCGGTGGAGGGGAGGAGCTCGGAGTTGAAGGTATTTTGGATGTTTGCGTTGATGCGAGAACCTGACGGGTGACATTCGCCTTGGCTTTCAGAAGAGCATCTTGGAAGCACGTAGCCCAGGCAGCAGGTGATGAGGAGCAAGGTGGCTTTATCGAGGGCTTCGGCGTGGAGATCATAGAAGTGGGTGCTGAAGCCTCGGATGCTTGAAGCATTGCAGAGCGAAAGGGGTGTGCAGAATCAGATGTTGGAACGGGTGTCCCACAATGGCGCCCTTCTCTTTGGACACATACTGGCCTCCTTCGCCTAACGTACACCTCTGTTGGAAATATGTAAATTAGCAGAAGGTTAGGATATGAGGACAATAGGCGTGAGGACAAAGCAATCAATTGAGAGCCTCGTTGACCCGAGCGTCAAATGTTCAAAATGATGGAAGTGGTAAAATCATCGCTACTTGGGCAGTCCTACGGAGTATTGAGATCCCCAGTCTCGCGAGTCAGACCCGCTGGGTAGATAAATGCTCACTCAAATTCTCCTCCTGGAGTCCCACTTCCTTTCTCATTTTCCTTTCTCTTTCATTTCTCTCTCTATAGGGATACACTGTATTTGTTGCCCTGGACAGCATTTTCAATATAATTGCAACCCATTTATCTAGCACAGTAAGAGGGACCTGAACCAAGGTAAACACGAGTGTACTAAGAGAGTGAAAGACAAATGTCAGGCTGTAATTGTCTTTAGAAACGTAGGGCTACATAGGCCCCGCTTAGGGCCTTGATCTACTCGTAAAGTGCAGATCCACCTAGTGCTGCACCAACGCATAGGTCAACTGCCAGGCCCTCGTTTTTTACGTAAAAATAATATTTGAGGCTGTGTAAAGGAACACCTATAGATTTGAACTTCATACTGTCTTCTTAGAACTCAATTTTATCATGTCCAAAAGTCCAACCCACACTAACCTCACAGTATTTGACTGATTTTTAGTTAATCAAGAGTAGGCTCCAGAGCTTGGTTCATGGCCACATTGCCACGGGGTACTGAGCCAAAACCAGTGCTCCTGCCCGAGCTTATATTGAATTAGTGCCCATCTAAGACGGATGCAGTGAAAGGAATTACTATCTAGGCAATGCTTTCCAACTCAATTGAAATTAATATCTCACAGGCCAGACCCAGTGGCTATTTTAGACACAGGGTCCGAGGGTGGAACAAGCGTTGTCTGTTTCCACCAAAGACACAACACCGAGGCATCTTTAGAAAACCCTGAATGTGGTAATATGATCAGTCAACTCCTGTTTTGAGCCCCTTATCTCTGAATTATGCATGAACTGACATCCCCGCAATACTTTCACCCTGGTCCCCAAATCTGGAGTACTATCTGCACTGATAGCTGGCACCGAGTGGGACGTTAGCAGACTAACAAAATTGCTGCACCTGACCATGATCCCCGAGGAGGCCCGTGGCTCCATGGCGCTTGCTCATTGGAGAGGGCCTGCAGTAAGACAGCCCTGCAAGGAATACACAGAGAAGCAAAAAAGAACAAAACAGTTAGACCTTGACCCCAAAAGAGATGAGGGGAAAATTGAGCGGATTTCACCAAGGTCATTATCAGGAGCCTCCATGTGCCATGAGGGGTTGTGGCTTCCACACGAGCTGTGACTGAAAGCTTGCGCTGCACCTTACTTCATTAGAAAGTGACACTTTTACTTTCACTCACTAGTTAGACCATGCAAAGCATACTCGTACTGAAATGATCGACGCGTTCTAGAAGCATGGTGACCTTTGAGGCTTTTCTTATCGCCCGCCACCCCGAGAAGTTTAGGATCCTTCTCTACTTGATGGGCAGCATTCTTTGACACGTTAACTATATGAAATTCCACACATACTGGCAGCTCACGCGATCGATCCAGATTCTGCCAACCTGTCACATCAATAGGCCTTTACAACACATCATCGAACTACTGGGCATAGCTTGATCAACCTCGGCCATGGGAGGCTTGGCGGGTCAATTCTTTTACGCAATCAAGACCCTAAGCGAGGATAGATCGGGCTCAAGAGCTCACCACGGGGCGATAAGAGCATGATGGGGAGGTGGGTGCATATTAGCTCGTTCGTTGCTAACAGCTGTGGGCCAGTGGTCGATCACCCCAGAAATTCAACATGCCAAGGAATGCCAAATTTCAGGACTTGATCACTGAGACTACAATATATTGGACCAATGAATTAGACCGCTCTTTTGGCCGAAAGTTCCGTGAAGACAGAGTAGCACTACACCCAGAAGGGCAGGCAGTTAGCCGCGTGCATGAAAGTTATATTGCCTTTTCTTGGAGTGGAGCCGTCTATATGCAGGGAAAAAATTGGTCTCGGGTGACTCCTATATAGTCATCCGCATTGCCACTCATAGCGCGATACGCAATCTCGACACTGCTTTTGCGTATTTGGCTGAATGCTGGCTGAATGCTGGCTGAATGCTGGCTGAATGCTGGCTGAATTGCTGACTGAATCATATGGTCAGTGAACCCGATCGCGGCAAATTTCAGTTCCCGGCCCGATCGGCGCTGTCAGTAGTATGGACGGAGTATGGGGCGAACAAATATCCGGCAACACCCTGAGTAAGGTTCAAATGTTGGAAGATACTTTCGCTTAACCACCAGGTAACGGTTGAAAAATGCGATATCAAAGTCTCTTCCAGAGAAAGTGAATTAAAGAGAGCTACGGAGTAAAAGGGGCACTAATGCATGAACCGGTTAGAGACCCGTCGTTAACCGGGTCTAAAAGTTACGATGTCACATTGGTTCGGCCCTCCAATCCTGATAGCCACTTGCTTTGAGACAATTGCACATGTTAACCAATTAACCCGAGTGCTTTCGTTCTGCCTGTTGCCTCTCCCCCACTTAGATCCCTATGCTCCACTTAATTGATAAATTTGGTAAAGTGATTGCAAAATGGAACGAGTAGATTGGTTTTGTAGGGTCCTTTCATATCGTATCCGTAGAACGGATATCTCCGAAATAACACAAAGCAAAGACTTGCACAAGTCCCCTGTTTCAAGATAGGAAGAATTCAAAAGAACCTTTGATAGTCAAACCTTAGCAGCGCCAGATGAGCGAGTCAAAGAACCCAAAGCAACAGGACTAAATCAGCACAGATTGTGCCACTTATCCCCTCTCCTACGGTTCACGTCGGAGAATTAGGACAGGGGGTAAGAGCCAATACACGACTATCAACCCCTCTCCTCGACAGTCTGCACCGGCCAACACTACCGTTCTAGAAGGCCCCGGGGGATATTCGGATTGGTGGGTGTACTTTCAATTACCCCAGGTCCACCATGAACGGGCTCGAATGTACCTGCGCAGTGGTCTCGATATCGTCAATCATCGGCCACTTGTCGCAATTGGCTACCAGCGTTCACGCCCACGATCCGCTATTATAAGGCTTGGATCTCCCTGATAGTGATAGAAATGATCTTCAGGCCTTTAAGACTTGGCTTTCAGAAGGGTCCAATTGCTGATCATTGACCTTCTTTCCTCTTTTCAACTTCTCATTTCCTGTCGATCCAACATAGATGGGCCCTTAAAAAACAGTACACCCCAAATTCACCCTCACATACAATACAATGACGAGAACCGATCCACCAAATAATACTATGCACTGGGGCATTAAGAGCTCCACCAACCCCGAGGATGGCGGCAGAATTGATTCGGTCGCTGGTCAAGATCTGAGACCTAAAGGGCGCATCCGACGATCAATGACTGCGTGTAACACATGCCGCAAGCTCAAGACTCGCTGCGATGTCGATCCGCGTGGCCATGCTTGTCGTCGCTGTTTATCTCTGAGGTGTGTATCTGGCCTGTAGTTCGCCTTGTGCTTCCTTTCCCATATGCGACCCTTTCTCGGAATTTCCGAGTTTGTATATGGACGGACCCGAAGCTGACCGCGTATTCGTATTGCCTAGGCTTGAGTGCGAACTCCCGGAGACAAACGATCGGTTCCAGGATAATGCGTCAACCTGGTCAGATGCCAGTGCCATTCCATCGATAGAGGAGCGACTGGTCTCGCTTGAACGTGGCATGGGGGAGATGATTCATCTCATGCGGCAGATGGTGAACCATTCCCCCACTACGTCTAGCAGCTTCACTTGGCAGGCGAGAAGCAACAGCATAGACGGCACAGTTTCAAATGACAGTGCTTTATCTCCGCTATATTCCATCAAGCCGGCACAGCTTATTCGCGATTTGCAAGTCGAATGTTTTGGAGAAAGAGATCACTTCTCCGCCGATGCTGATATCCTCGGTGACATTGTCACTCAAGGAATTATCGATTCCAAGCTCTCCGTGAAAATGATCGAGTTGTGGGTTTAATCATCTTTCCCAATCGAAGAAAAAAGGGTTGTCACTGACAAAACAAACAGTTTCGTTGAGTATTTCGGCCATTGGATTTCAATCGATCGCCCTTCCAGCATTCAACATAATACTCTTCTCTTCAACATTGCTTGTCTTTTAGCTTCACGTTATCTTCCTGGTTTGCCGCAACAGACCGTTCACGATATCTCAGTTCATGTACAACATGCCGTGGCGAAAATGCTATGGAAGCCCCCGCCCCTGACAAGCGACATGCTACAAGCGTTGACATTACTTTGTCTTTATTCAACATCTGTCCAAAAAGAAGGACTCATGGATGACTGGTTACTGAGCGGGATCTCAATCAACCATGCCCTCATCTCCTTCAACTTCCTCAACTCATCACCGGGAGATAATTCCAACTCCGATGGGTTACTTTCTCAAATGCGTCTTTGGAATACTCTGTGTGTCACTCAACTACAGTAAGAAATAACACACATCCCCACAAAGTACAAAGCTTACACCGAATACCAGCTCGGCCCTCGCAAATGGTCGCACTGTCAACATTCAACCGCAATACATTGATCAATGCCCCCGGATTCTGGAACACGCAGGCGCCACGCCAGAGGACGGGAGAATTGTTGCAGAAATTCAACTATACCGTATATCCCTCAAACTCCAACAAAGTCCACATCGCCTCCAATTCACCGACGATTACGAAGAGATCGAGCGCTGGAAAATGGAATGGGCACATCTACTCGGTAAGCCTGACTTGAAACTCACCCAAAGTATTAAGACTAATAAACCACAAGCCAGCAGCGAAGACTCCTCCCTCGAACTAAATCTATGGTTCTGTCAACTCCTCCTGTATCGTACAGCAGCCCGAATCCACCTCGACAGCGACCGTCTCATCCCAGAAATATGCGGAAATGCCCGCCTAATAATATCCAAATTCCTCCAAACCAGCTTTTCATCCGCCCCGGCTTTGATCGACCACATCTACTTCATTGTCGGTTACGCAGCTCTCACATTATGCGACTACAACCCCTCCGACCCACTCATCAATCAAGTCCGCGGCTTCATGCTACACCTCGCACCGAGTGGAGATAACATCTCCTATAAGATTGCCTGTATCGTTGGCGAAATGCAGCGCCGCTACTCAGAGGCATCAACGGTTGTTTCTGAAAATTCGTCCCCTACGGAAGTGAAGGGGGTACCTATATTTGGAACCCATCATTCCCGCATTGGGATGGATATCTCACAACTTATGCCGGCTTCTCAAGCACTGAATTCACTCGTTGAGGGATACGATTGTCTTCAGCAATTAATGCCTGGGTTTGCCTCTCAGCCTATCTCGCAACCTATCTCACAACCGTCGTTTGAGGCTGCAGATATGTTTCAGCATTCGGCTCCTGTTATCGGTGGAGCTATGCCAGTGGGGTTGGTCCCGAGGGCCTTGCATGATTGGTGATATGGTTTTGGGGCGTTAGGAGCTGGGTTGGGTTGGAGTTAGGGGCCATGCGATTTGGATACACATCTTGACGGAGTTGGTGGTTTTGATTTATGGGAGCACTGGTGATTTTGATACCGATTCATGGGATTCTCTCAAATGTGTCTTCAATGTTTTCATGGTGCGCATATGTGCCAAATAAAAGCGTCGGGACGGAAAAAGGAAAACTAGTTGCGATGTGTTTAATTAGGCTATCTTGTTCAATACATTCGATGGCAAAACATCATCTGTAATCAAACCCATCTTGCCGTCCAGAATTTGAGGGATATTCCACCAAAAACCAAGAGAAATTTGGACCTGCAGCTGGCCAAATATGGAGTCGTCTGGCTTGTCTCCAATTTAGGAACATAGACTCGTCCCGATCAATGAAGTGGGATAGAAAATTCTTGGTTCTCCACCCGCCATAGACACAGGTACCTTTCCATTCTTGTCAACAGTGACAGTAGAGCACGTAATGACCTCGGTCAGCTTAGTGCCGGCTTTGTATCCCGTATTAGGCAGAGAAAGCGAGTACGAGTTGCCTCCAGAGCCGAGGTTCGAAAGGACCGTGACTGTCTGCGAGCCATCGTAGCCCTTGCGCATAGCAAGAGTGCTGTCATCTTGGTAGATGGGGTAATTCTAATAGAGTCATCATTAGCATCGCCGTACCGGGTTTGCTGGCTAGGACTGAGCCATGGGGGCCATTGCAAGCATACCTTGTAAGTAGTGTACCTGTCGCTGGCAAAGATGGCCTGGTTGCGTACAGCGTTTGCCTTGCCAATGAGCTTGTACAGTGGACTGTTTGTGTTGTAATTCGATAGCCAGGTTGCCTCGCGATTGTTAGGATCGCTTCCTCCCTTGTAGTGCTGTTCTTGTCCTGCGTAAATGATAGGAATGCCGTCTGCCATGATGGTAAACGTGGCAGCGTTCTTTGCGAGGGCCATATCGTCAGTGTAGCTGCAGGCAGCGCGTCAGCCTTCGCATGAAAATATTGCTGGACCTTTCTCACTCACGAAGCAAAACGAGGGTTGTCGTGGTTTTCCACGAATGTTCCCAGCAGTGTTGAGTCTGAGCATGTCGACTTCACCGTGTTGATCATATTGTATAGGTCCTTGATGTTTCCTTTGACGGAACTGAAGGCCCTGCGAAGAGGGAAGTAACTTTGCGTGATAGTTAGATTTGTTTCTCTTTCGATGGTCAGACTGGGCGCATCTTACATCGGGTAGTTCAGTACTCCATCCAGCACTTTCTGATACGGACAAGTGTAGCCGGCATCACCATCGGAAACCTCACCAACACAGTAAACGCCTGCAGCTTTGTTGAACTCAGGCCAGAAGTCTTTCTGGACATGTCTCACTGTGTCGATACGAAGACCGTCGACTTCCAAAAGTCAGCATCAAGGAAGGCTAACAAGATCACCACCAGAGCGAATGTGTAAAGAATAAACTTACTTGAGTAGTTGGAAACCAGAGATCCAACCCAGTCTTGCCACATCTTTTGAACATCCTGACGCTCTGTCTTCAGATCTGGCAGAGAGACAGTGTTGTCACCAAGCCAGCAGTTTTGCACGTTGCCCTGGTCGTTGTAGTCGTCGACTTTGCAATAGGAGTGGAAGTACTTCTTGTCATTGAAGGGGCTGAACTCGGAGTAGTTGATGTCGGTGTGAGAACCATCATAGCCCTATTCGAGTTAGTTAGGTAAGGACTCAGATATCGCAAGACATTTGATGATTCAACTGACCATATGGTTGGCCACCACGTCGACCATCAGGTACATGCCACGTTTATGCAAGGCAGAAGCAAGATCCTTCAGATCATCTGCCGTACCATAGTTTGAGTTGAGACCGTAACTGCAAGACATTTAGTTGGACTGCAATTTGTAACTCCATATCCCTTCTCACTTACATATCTTGCTGCCAATATCCGTGATAAGGGTCACCGTATGGGGTAACCTCGGTCAACTGAGCAGTGACGGGGGTAATCCAAATCGCCGTGAAACCCATTCCTTGAATATAGTCCAACTATCATAGATGATTAGTGCCCAGGCGAGGAATATTAAATAGTCGATGCCAGAGTTGCTCACCTTGTTGATGATTCCTCTCCAAGTACCACCGCAGTATCTCTACAAGCAATAAGTCAGTTTGAAGCGCACGACTCAATTGACGAAAGCACCTACTCCCATGCTGGAATCACACTTGGCAGAAGTCGAGCCATCAGTATGGGCAAAACGATCAGTGAGCAGGAAGTAGATTGACTGTGAGCGCCACTCATCGGGGGTTGCGGCAATGGCAGAGGCAATCAAGCCTGCCAGCCAGGCAAAGCGCATAAGAACCATATTTTGTTTACTCGTACTATGACCGGATCACCACGAGATAAAAGAGAATGGTAGAAAGACAAGATATTCAGAGGCAGCATTGCTGCAAGGGGGTCTCTATATAGGAAACAACCCTATCTAGATGAACAGGTCCCAGCGAAGCCAATTACCATCAGAACCTGCCATCCGAGAGCACAAGCAGCACAAGCCGACGACAGCCCCCAAATCCCTGAAACGCAAGTCTGTAGAGAATCCTGTTTGAGCTCCGCTCTGGATGTCCGCCCCCAACTTGTATATTAGAGGAATGCATCAATGGTCATGAATCCGATACCGAATGTACAATTCCTAATGACATTTGCTTGCATAAATCCATCAGAACCACAATTCTACATCTGCATGAATCCTTCAGGCGTTTGCATGTGGGAAATTAAAGAGTATCCCTGTCAGCGGAGCCCCTGAAACGGGCGCCGAATCAGCGAAGAAAGGGCTTTGGACCCCAAATATCTCAGGTCGCCGTGTGGTTACAGTGGCTTCCTTGTGCATTTATTGGCTGGCAATGCGCCGATCGGTTCCTTTTACTCGGCCTATCCGGAGTAGTCGTATGAGAACTCGTGGTGCTCGGTATCGGGAGTACGTTTCATTGGATGTTAAATTGAGGAAAGCATTGAGGTTACTCGTACTCTGTATGTCGGACTTCAGACATTTCTCGAGGGGTCCACAGGATTAGGAAACAATTCTAAGACAATTTGAGAATGTGATGATTCGGGCCGAGAGACAAAACTGATCGATCGTGATCTAGTCGTATTTCGGTCGGTCTCAAAATGCGACCGGCATTTGTGGAACCGCCTGGACTGAAACGCGTGAAGCCGTTGAGTGATCGCATTCTACGCAGTACTCCTTCCCATTGAGTTCTATAGATATTGGTTGAACCATGAAAGACGGGTTTGGTCTATACTTAAGTTACAATAACATTGGAAATCAAAGGACAAGTTAAGTATATTGGATTCATGACATATAGCCGAATAAAGCACACCAATGGCCTGGTATCTGGGTCAAAGGTCCGCATTGAATTCATTCATTTACCACTTCAAAGTCCAGTCCTCACTGAAGGCACCCTCCTCAGTCAGCTTGTCTAATCCACCTACAGCCAAAGCATGCGATGTAGCATTGTACTGCACAGACGAAGCGGGGATGACCTTGCCGTTAAACTCGACAGAACTGGGCTCCTTGGCAACACCCAGAACGGTGATGTCGGCGAGAGGGGTAGACTCCTTCCATGAACCGGTAGCCTTAGCGCTCAGACTGGAGGCCTCGACATGGAAAGTCACATCAAGGCTCTCTTCGGGAACATTGCTCTCTCCATCATCGACATGAACGGAGCCAGAAGCGGTGCCGTTGCCACTGAGCGCAGCAAGCAAGGACCAAGGGGACTCGCGGGACTCCTTGGTGGTGAGCTTGGGTTGCTGCATGGGGAGCACGCTGCCACCACGCACGAAGACAGGGATATGGCCCAGAGGAGCGGGGATGGTGGTGTTCACACCGGGCTCAGCATCAACGGCTGTCTGGGTGTACCAGTCGTACCAAACTTCACCGTTCTTGAGACCTGGGAAGACACCCTTGACAGAGGTGGCCTGGGGTGCCAGGACGGGCACGACCATAATGGAAGGACCAAGGAGGAACTGGGTGTCCACTGCGGCAAGAGATGGATCGGTGGGGAATTCCCAGGCCAAAGCGCGCATGACAGTCGAGCCAGTTGTGTGCGCTTCGTGGAATAGGGTGTAAAAGTAGGGAAGGATGGCGTAGCGAATCTTCATAGCTGCTTTGGTGGCGTCAATCACCGAGTCCCAAACGTAGGGCTCCTGTGGAATGGAGGAGAGGGTGTTGTGGTTTCGGTAGAAGGGGAAGAAAGCAGAAAGTTGCATCCAGCGGTTGCAGAGCTCCTCGTCAGAGTTGCCATTGAAACCGCAAGTATCGACACCAAACATTGGAATACCGAAGAGAGAGAACGACAGGGCTTGCGGGATTGAGAAGAACATGTAAGCCCATTTGGAAGCGTTATCACCGCCCCAGTGACCAGCCCATTTGCCGGAGCCAGCAAAGGTTGAGCGGCCGATAATGAAGGGGCGCTTGCTCTCATCGACCTTCAAGAGACCATGGTAGGTTGCATTCAGAATTTGGTGACCGAACAGATTGTGAACATCGTATTCCTGTACACCGTCATGATGAGTGGCATTTGTGGCCACAGCATGCGAGTTGAGGTCATGGCCAGCCTGGTCATGGTTGATAACGTACGGCGGGTAGTTGACGTTGCGAACCCCGGGAGTGGGTATGGTTCGCAGATAAGAAACCGAAGATGAAGCAGTAGCAGCGGCAGCGGCCTGGCTAGATGAAGCTGACGCGGCGGCCTCAGCTTCGGTCTTGTTGGTCAACTCAAATCCTTCTGGGTAATCGAGCACCAAATTGGTAGGCTCCCCAGGCAAGGCGAAGGGACCGTGGGCTGGGTTCATGCTGAGGTTACCTGAACCACAACTTCCGACACAGAACGAGGAGACCTCGCTCATGTCAATCCAGATACCGTCGATTGCCACCTTCTTGTGGTATGCAACGATCTCGTCGGCCCAGAAGTCGTTGGTCTTAGGGTTGTGCCAGTCGGGGAAAACGGTGTAACCAGGCCAAACAGCTCCAATATACTCGCTTCCATCAGGGTTCTTGATGAAGACATCATCTTTGTGTCCTCGGGTGTAGGTATCATATCTGGGTAGGCATTAGCTGGGTTGAAAATGGTAGGCACTTCTCAACCGGGGGTGGGGAGACTCACGCATCAGAGGCATTCTTGGGGTTAGGAATGTAAAGAGCAGAATCCACAATGGGAACATAGTGGCGGCCGCTCGCATGTAGCTTTTCCAAGAACTCTTCGCCCTCGCTGTACGGGTAACGGTTGTTATCATTCTCAAAGTCGCGGTATCCATGCATATAGTCGATGTCGTTCCTGAATCTGTTAGACCCATAGTTCCAAACAAGCTGAGTCAACCTACCAAATTGTCTCGAGTGGGATTCCGAATTTCTCGAAGTTGTTGACAACTTCTTCAAGCTGGGTCCAGTTGTTATAACCCCAGCGACACTGGTGGAATCCAAGAGTAAAGTATTGCTGCAATGCTGGCAACCCAATAGTGCTGAGTTGGTAGTTTTTGGTGACATCTGCCTGATTGGGTCCAGAATAGAAGGTCAGGTCAATGCTACCACCAAGTGTGCGCCATTTCAGGGCCTCGGGCTTAGTGATGACCTCTTGGCCATGGGCGTTTCGGGAGAATACACCGTGCGAGTAAGAGACATAGTCCTTGGACTGGTCGGACTTATCGCTGGCAACTAGGTTATGCTTGCCCTGCTCATCGACTTCGTAGTAACGAGTGTCCAAGTAGAAAGGATGAGATCCATAGACATTGCTGAAAGAATTGTCAGCATCAAAACCCTTTTCAAGACTATTCCACAAGACTCATTGTTGAGATTGAACTTACGTGTCAATGGGATCCGCAATATCCGACGCGTAGAGAGTCAAAGTCAAGTTGTCCAAAAGACGCAACTGCTGAATATGCTCTCCAATGCCGTAGAGGTTGTAATCCTTTGGCAAGGCGGTAACAAACTCAATAAACTGGTTTTCATACACCAGAGTCGAACCAGTAGTATCAAAAATGGCATCACCGGTGGCCTTGCGGGTCACTTTGAAATGGAAAGAAGGCTCGTTAGCCCAAGTGACTTCCAGGTCACTGTCCTCCTTCGACGCGTGCTCAGCAGCGCTGGCGCGGGGGACGGTGTGCTCGTCCAACAAAAACCAGGACGCATTTGACGAGTCAATATAAGTCGGAACGATTTGAACATTCAGACGGTCATGGGCCAAGTAGTCAATTGAAAGGTCCAAAGAGTCCACATCCGTTCCGTAGGCATTGCATGCTTCGCCCGCCAGGGTCAGAGTAGCGGTCAATCCGCGCGCCGACTCCTTCACATTCGACGCCTTGTATCCAGGACAGGCCTTCTGTGCATCAATGGCTTCCGGGTCATCAATGTTGGCAACCAGCTGAGCGCCGGCATCAGCGTCAGCCGGGACGGTGAACTGGGAGTATGCTGGTGAGGTGGAAGACGCAGTGGAGCTTGCGTGGGAGGGTTTGGCGGATGTTGAGAAAGCCCCATAGGCTACTGGGAGCAGGGAAGCCCCTGCTAGCAGATTTGTGAAGCCGTGCATGATCAGGGTGGTGATTGGAGCCAGCACGATCATGTCCTGACCGGGCCGTTCTTATATAGTGACGAAGAACCCGTAGACAGCAGGAGCGACCGATGACATGCCGATGCCTGATCAGTATTTCCGTTGATTCCCCGAGTTGATTCTCCGAGTCGCAATGCCGAGGGGCTGAACGGTCCTGTGGGGTTCAAGTTGAAGCTCAAGCTGGGATATTTGCGGGGCCCCCTTGTGTCCCTTGCGTCACTCGAATCACAAGTCCAGCGTATGACCCGTGGGATTCACAGTCGTTACATGCGTACTCCATAGAAAGTACATAGTGTTATTGTGAGATGTTGAGCAACAGCCATTGCGTACAAAAGATGTCAATTTGTCAATTCCGTGGCCGCCGCTTGGACGACACCGTGGTACAAGGAGACCAACAATTCGAGCTATGCAGACTTCACTGCAGACTGCAGAACTTATGTCCCACAGTGTCTTGCCCCAAAAATTGTAGCTCAGTTAGTAGTCAATAGTAGTCTGGTCATAGTGATAGGTACCGCAAGGTGGATAATTGGGATAATCCCTCCACAATGTAGAGAGTGCCGATCATCACACTTCAGCCTGGTGATTGGCCAGTCGTCCGATAAATGCCCGCGCAAGAGATGCTCGTGTTGGACATTTCATCATCGACAGCATACAAATGGGGAATTCATGCCAAGCCACGGTGAGTCCTTTGGCTTTAGTGGAGAAGCTTATAACTAGCCAGAGGACCCGGAATGATGTTGGGCGATTCCCCAACCTGGAGTCTGGAGTAACTCTGGAGAAGCTCGCGGGAAGCTCGGGGGAACTTTTTGGGGCTCCGCACACGGTGGTGAAACTTGGGAACTGTATGCGCCCGTGAGGATGGCATGACCCAAGACAGCTTCCGGACGATTCATTCTCGTTGAGACGTTGTGTTCGGCTTCCCGAGATGAAAATGGGTCTTGGGCCCAGGTCTATGTCTGACCTAAAGCCGTGCAGAACTTGATTGGGTCGAAGGGTCCAGAGGCCAGGAGAATTCAAGGTTGGCGGTGTCCACTTCCCATACGAGTAACCCAGTTAAGCAGCGAGCAGGAAAATCGCGCATCTTTAGTACACCGGGACTTAGTTAGCTGATGCCATAGCACAACTGCTAGATGGCCTCGCTTACGAGCCGAGATTGTGCACATCGTATGTGCCGATGTCACATCGGCGATGCATAAAAACAGAAGAAGAAGAAGGAGAAGAAAAGAGAAGAAAGAGAGACTGGACAATAGACATAGACAAGTATCGCAGCTGCACCTCTCCAGGAACGATCGGATCTGCGGGGCCAGGATGAAGTCGGGCCGAGACAGACGATGCGAATTTCCTCGAGAATCCACCGACGTTCTGGTGCAGGGGCCTTGCGGGGTTGTTCTCTCCGCGTCTTTCCCCAGGTTTAAACGTATTAGCAGAATCTGGAATTTCCTTGCACATCCCTAAACTCGACTACCTAGGTATGATCCTCATCTAGATCTCTATCTCTAGACTCCAAATGAACGCCAAAGCTTCCAAACAAGCATGCGACAACTGTCGACGGCGCAAAATCAAATGTTCCCGCGAACTTCCATGCGACAAATGCCAACGTCTTCTCCTCTCCTGCTCCTATGGCGATGTCCTCCGTCGCAAAGGCCCCAAATTCCGCACTCTATACCCTCTAGCCGCTCTCCACCCATCACGGGCCAATTCTGAGAAGGATCAAGACCCTGAGACAGATTTCAACTCACCGATCTCACCTTTTGGGGGTCAAGACGCTCGGTTTCACTTCTCGGATACTTTTTCTCACCTTCCGCCGCCAGATCTCGTCTCTTCTCCAGGCACAGACTCAACCGTGGAGTCCGCAAATGGATATATACATGTTCCCCGTCGTCTTCCGCCACAGATCTTGCTGGCCCATGTGAATGTTTATCTCAAATATTTATTCCCAATCATGCCGGTGGTGCGCGGGGACCAGTTGCGTTCAGATTGTGATCAACCAGAACGGCTGTCTGCGAAACGATATGCCTTCTTAGCGTCGCTCTGTGCGGCTACGCATATCCAGCTAAAGCTGGACGGGGCCACCCCGGTATCGGACCCTGCGTTGCGCATGGGGGATGGCCATTTGCTGATGTCGGGTGAGGAACTATTAGCAGAGGCCGTAAGGGCGCGGGGCGAATGTGACATTCTGGAGGACCTGTCGACGGAGAATCTCTTAACATCCTTCTTTCTGTTTGCGTCATATGGAAATATGGATCGGCAGAGTCATGCTTGGTTCTTCTTGTGCCAAGCCACTTCATTTGCGTTCAGTCTGGGGCTGCACCGTGAATCGACATATGCTGAGTATGAGGTTGAGGAAGCAGAGGAGAGGCGGAGGGTTTTTTGGCTTTTGTTCATCACGGAGAGGTGAGTTATTCAAGCTGGGGCAGGGGATCTTGCGCTAATGTATTGTCAGGGGATACGCTCTTCAGCAAGCAAAACCGGTCATGTTGCGAAGTTCGATTCACAAGCCACAGGTCCTCTGCTCGGGAGACCCTATATTAGCCTATGGGTTTATCAGCCTGATCAATATTTTTGAGAAGCTCACACCAAATCTTTATGACTGGGTATCGGCTGGTGGCGGCGACAGCATTCTGGAGAGACCGCCAACCTCGGCCATTCAGTCAAGTCTGTGCAAAGCGATCTCACTAGATGGAGTGCTCGAGATACAGCAGGTCGACATATTAATAACCCAACAGTGGCTGCAGGCAATGATGTGGAAGCTGTCTATGAACCATGCAACGCAGCCTGGCTCACGCGATGATTCTGTTTTGCCATTTCATCTACCAGTGATGGTAGGTAAAGCTGTCATGGGTGTAATTGGTACCGCGTCACAGGGTGCGGTCGATGCACATGGAATTGGAATGGTGAGTTCTCCAGGCGAAAGTGTACAAGCCAGCGCTGAACTCCATGTGCAGGAACAGAAGCTTTTCGACATGGGCATTTCCGTCGCCGATGTCACTCGATCTCTTGGCCCAAAAGCAGTAACCCGTCTAGCGGAGTCAACCATCGATCCGAATGAGCTACTGTGGGGTATCCTTCACACGCTCTCTCAAATTCGTGGGTCGCCTTCATATCTTTTCCCAACATTGCTGGAACGTTGCAAGACTGTGCTTGGGTTAGACTGTAGCATCACGACTGGGAACTTTCTTCCCATTCTCGGTGCCACAGCACCTGAACAGTTGGCTTCCTGGTCAGGTCAAAATTTCTGGGATGAGTCCGCTGGTGCAGAAGACATGGAGGTACATGATGGTAATGAGCAGACTGAGGCTGGTCCTCATCCTGTCGGCCAGGAACTGGACTTCCAGAGCTGTCTCTTGGGATCACTGTCATGAATATTGCGGGATTTTGTTTAATGATACCACGAAAGGAGTTTATAGATGTATGTTTAGGAGCGAGTCGCAGTTGTACATAGAAACCCCAAACAGCAAACGGTCTTGGCATGTTTGTCTCGGCATCGGCTCTCCAATTTGATGATCTTCATGCGCTTTTTGTTTCTGCCAGTTAACGCGTTACTGGTAGGTCAAATCTTGACAGGCTTAAAGAAAGCTTCAGGCCTCTGGAGAATCCCAATTGACACTTCCTTGACACCGAAAACCTCCGCGACACCACCAAACCCAGCCAAGCTCAGCCAAAACCCGCAAGAGCTCCGATCCCCCCAAACCTCCAACTCCCGACAAAATACCCAAAATGGCATCCATGAGAGGGCGAACCCTGGCCCGAGCCCTGCGCTCAAATAAACCAATAACCCCAATGACAAGCTCATTCCAACCCGCCACAAAAATCAACCAACCACTCCAATCCCGCACGCACACCTCCGTCTCAGCCGACGAGCTCTCCCACTTCTCAGGCCTAGCAAGCTCCTGGTGGGATCCAATGGGCCCCTCTAGAATCCTGCACCTTATGAACCCCCTCCGCCACGAATTCATCGCCTCCTGCCTATCCGAAGGAACAACCGAAGCAAACCCAAACCCCACCTCCGCAAATCTCCACTACCTAGACATCGGCTGCGGCGGCGGTATCTTCGCCGAGTCTCTAGCTCGAACAATCCCCTCTATACCACAAGCGCAAGCCCCTACCCCGACCAGAGCGGCTTCAATGACAGCAGTCGATCCCTCAACGGACTTGATTAACATGGCTCGCGAGCATGCGCGCATGGACCCGGCTGTCCACGCCCATCTACAGGATGGCCGCTTCAGATACCTTAATACAACGCTGGAAGACGTGCTCGAGTCGAAGACTGGTCCTGTTGGTTCTTCGGAGGCGCAGTATGATGTTGTGTCGCTCTTCGAGGTGCTCGAACACATTGATCCGAAGACTAGTTCACCGCTGGGATTCTTGAGTAATTGTCTTCGGGCTCTTAAGCCTGGTGGTTGGTTGGTTGGGTCTACGATCTCGAGAACGTTCCCTTCCTGGATTCTGAATCAGGTTATTGCTGAGGCGCCGTGGCCCATTGGTGTTGTGCCGCGTGGTACGCATGAGTGGAGTAAGTTTGTGAATCCGCCTGAGGTCAAGGGGTGGTTGCAAGAAGGGTTGATGAGGGCTGCGGATACTGCCACTGTCCGTGGGGGTGCGGAGCAGGTCAAGGGGATGCAGTGGAAGTGTGTTGGGGCGATCTATATTCCTGGATTTGGGTGGAAGATGGTGCCTGGGACTGAGGATTATGGAAACTACTTCTGGGCAGTGAGGAAAGGTGTCTGAGACCCCAGCTGGCTGTTTTGATAGATGCACCCGGACGGACTGGATATTATAGACTTTACTTGAGCATTGCGTTGTTTTCAAATATTAGTGTTGGATATGTATATTTCATCAAGTTCATACTCATTCATTACTTTGACAATGCGCTAACTGTACAAGACCCAACCGTTGGCCAAGAACAGTCTGTTCAGAGTTATTTCTTTCCCTTCTTCTTGTTCTTCTTTGGAGGATCAGGGACACTGAGTGTTCCCTGCTCAACCTCTTCCCCTTGCCCCTGCAAACGCTGTGAGCCACTAATGAAGAAGGTAAGATCACGATTCTGCTCTGCCAGGTCGGCATTCGAGCTCTTCAGTCCCTGGACCTCCTTGTCAAGCAGATCCAGCCGCTGCATCATGTTTTGATTCATGGAGCGTTCCTCCTGATACTTCTTCTCGAATGTACGGGACAGAGCCTCAAACTTCTCTGCCCGTTTTTCTGCCCTGGCACGATCGTGATCAAGCGAGGGTAATGTCTCGATGGACATTGTATCGTACTTGGATTGTAAATCTGCAAGACGAGTGGTCGCATTGGACACATTCACCTCAGCCGCAGCTGCAGCGGCACTGGCCTTTGATGCTTTATCCACTGCTCGCTCTACTATTTCCTCGAAATAGGCGCGTTGGCTTTCCAACTGGCTGGTGAGGAGGTGTGTATACTCGACGCTCATATTTTCCAACTTTTCACGAGGGACTGCATCACTCCAGTCCGGATCAAGAGCACTGTGGTCTGCCGCCGGTAGTTCCACGAGCTTGCCGTCTGTTTTACTTTGAATGATGCGGTGGACGTAGGCATCGCCAACATAGTCCCAGACACGTTGGGAGGTGAGGTCCATAGAGAATGCGTGCGCTGTTTCTTTCCAGTGTTCAAAGGCATGCGCGCCGTCATAACGACCGCAGCCAATGGTACCGCAGATAAGACATGCCCAGAGGTTATCTTCTGTGTGGCAGATGTGACACTCTTGTTCCTCTTCTTCAAGCTTTAAACCTGCATTGCTTTTGCGGAAGTCATCTTGTGTGTACCGGCACACAGGACAGCCGCTTCCTTTCCACTTTTGAAGACACGTGCAGTGGAAAACGTGTTGGCAGATGATCGTAAGCAGCCCGGTTGTCTCATCCATTCGTTCAAGACAAACGGGGCATGTAGGTAACTCCACAAGTGCAGGTGTAGGCGGAGCAAGTGGCTTGCCTGTGAGAGTTGCCTGGCCTGACGGCGTAGATAGGCTTGGTGAAGGTAAGTGTGCATGCTCAGCAGGTGATAAAGCCGGGTCATCAGACACCACCTGGATCTCAACCGTCTTCACAAATACAACGTGACATGTCTCCGGTTCCATGCTATTGAAAACCTTTCCATTCCACTCTTTCTGCCAGTCTGTCGCCTGCTTGCCACTCCGAAACTTCATGAGGACCATATACCGATTGGCGCGTGCAGTTCTGATCATGCGGAAATGACTGACATCATCCATCGTCTTTTCACCCATGAACCCCAGAAAATCCGGCGGTGACAGATAAGATGGAACAGCGAGGATGCATAGCGTCTTACAATCCTCGTCTGGATTCTGTGCGGGAAATGGGTATGCTGCAAGGCCTTTGCTACTAGCCGGCAAATTTCGTTCGACAGGATGCCGCGCTGCGGCTGCCGAGCCTTTCAAATGGACCGGATATTCTGCATCATTCAAGTAGGGTGTTTCGTGTGTATCGCGATAAAGATGGACAATCCCGCAGACGCTATCGACTACCTCGCCTTCGAGAGGAATGTAGCGGCCCCGTGTGCGTAATCCACCTAGAATATCCGTACCAATTCCGGCAGCGACTAGATTTTCGGGTTCTTCAGCGGAGCGTTTCGAGCGTTTGGTCGATTCGTGAGACGGGGGAACCATGTTGATGGCCTCGATTGTGATGGCGCCGAAGCGCTTGTCGTTTGTAAGTGTGGGTGTGCCAGTATAAGGGTCGACTCTCTTGTGGATTTGAGGTGGAGTGTGGGTTTCCCGTGTGGGGAGCTTGTGATGTGCGAGCGCGTTTTCTGGGGTTGGTGGGGTGTGTTCGGTTGGTGGTACAGTGGACCTCAAAGGCTGAGTTTGAAATGGTTGAAGAGCTTCCCATGCAGATTGTACCTCCGACAATGATGCAGAGCTAGAGGGTGAGATCTGCAAACGAAGATGGTAGAAGTAGGCGGGCATCCCGACTGGTAGCTCGCATCTGGAGCTCCAAATCGTCGGAAGAGGAAGTTGTGATAGCGATAAGGATTTCGGGCGAGGTGTTGCTTAGTCAGAATCCAACGGCCAAAATCACCTGGTCATCATGCGCCACCTCGTTCCTGACACGCGAGTGGCAAAGAGGCAAATCGAGAATTCCCGGGACCGTGGCGAGGGCGATGAGCGAGTAAGAGTGGCGTCGATTTACCCTCAATGGCATCTTCTCCAAGCGCCCGGGCAAGCCCAATCAGTTGACGAAGAAGTAATCGCGGCTATCGAGAGATACTACGGAGACTGGCACTAATCTATAAATGAAACTGAAGTTGGTATAATATCACAGCAATGCTGTTAAGGTTCCATAGAATTATCTATTGGTAGAAGCGAAAGGAGAGATATAGAGGATAACCTCCAAGGTAAATCGTAAGTGCAAAAGAAGAGGCCTCAGCCCCCAAAAACCGACCAAACGCCATGCAGGTCAAGTGAAACTAGAACCCGAAAACAAATTACTGACCACCGCGCAGACGCAGCACGAGGTGAAGGGTACTCTCCTTCTGGATGTTGTAGTCAGAAAGAGTGCGCCCATCCTCCAGCTGCTTACCGGCGAAGATAAGACGCTGCTGGTCAGGAGGAATACCCTCCTTGTCTTGGATCTTTGACTTCACGTTGTCGATGGTGTCTGAGCTCTCGACCTCAAGCGTAATGGTCTTTCCAGTAAGAGTCTTGACAAAAATCTGCATACCACCACGAAGACGAAGGACCAAGTGAAGAGTAGATTCCTTTTGGATGTTGTAGTCGGAAAGAGTGCGGCCATCCTCAAGTTGCTTTCCAGCGAAAATGAGACGTTGCTGGTCAGGGGGGATACCCTCCTTATCTTGGATCTTAGACTTCACATTGTCAATGGTGTCTGAGGATTCAACTTCCAGTGTGATGGTCTTTCCGGTGAGGGTCTTAACGAAGATTTGCATACCACCACGGAGGCGGAGGACAAGGTGCAGGGTGGATTCCTTTTGGATGTTGTAATCGGAGAGGGTGCGGCCATCCTCAAGTTGCTTGCCGGCAAAGATCAGGCGCTGCTGGTCAGGGGGAATACCCTCCTTGTCCTGAATCTTGGACTTGACATTATCGATGGTGTCGGAAGACTCAACCTCGAGAGTGATGGTCTTGCCGGTCAGGGTCTTAACGACTGGTAAGGCTGTTAGTAAGATGGTAAAGGGACGCATTCAGGGAGCGAGACATACAGATCTGCATACCACCACGCAGGCGGAGGACAAGGTGGAGAGTAGACTCCTTCTGGATGTTGTAGTCCGAAAGAGTGCGACCATCCTCAAGCTGCTTGCCGGCGAAGATCAAGCGCTGCTGGTCAGGAGGGATGCCCTCCTTGTCCTGAATCTTGGACTTGACATTATCGATGGTATCGCTGGACTCAACCTCAAGGGTGATGGTCTTGCCAGTCACTAGAACAAAGTCAGTTTGATGATTCAGGGACAGGGTGGCGGAAGTGAGCCGGGGAGAAGATGAAGGGGTATCTTCTTCCGAGAGAAGAGTGAGAATGACGTACGGGTCTTAACGAAGATCTGCATGATGAACGGAGTCAATGAAGATGAGAAAAGAAGAAAGCTCAAAGAGGAGTGTCAACGAGAAGAGAAAGCGTCAGAGGGGAAAGATCGCCTTTATGTAGATGAGGGGGCGAAGCGCCTTCCTTAGTCAGGAGTGACGCGACCTTGGAACCTCCCCAGGCCATGAAAATGCTAGAAGGCGCCGGATGAGTCAAACGGGTGCCTGGAAACAGCGTTGCCACCCTGGACATCTCCGAGGGTATTATCAACATTATAGATCTAGACTTCCTTTGGATTTGAATACATACTACATGGTTTATTTTTGATCGACGGAATACCATCTACAGAGTACTGTCTATTGGAAAAGCACATCAGCGTGAGGACAAAGGGATGTGATGACGTTTAGTTGCTTATCGCAAAAAGAGGGGGTGGGCCTAATTAGGCCGCTAGTGTGGCCAGAAGGTACCTACATGTATCGGGTACGGGGCTATGTGCGGGTATTTGCTCTGCACTCCGGGTACTCTGTACCCGCTCCTAAACTTAGAATATCACCTGATTTTCCGCATTCAGCCACACCGCCATGTTTGGGACAGAGTATATTTCATTAGTTCAGTTAGGGGCTTAAACACCGGTGATGCGGAATACATCGTTGGATCCATAGTACTTCCCAAGGCTTATTGGCATCTATCAGGATCTAGTTAAGTACTAAGTACTTAAGTAGAGATTGGCTACTTGGACACTGGGCAGTTCTAAAGTTCCAGACAACCACACGCTTCCACGGAATCTGCGGTTCAAAGATAAGAAAATACAAGCCTATTCTAAAGCTTACAACAATGCGCAGTGAGTGATCATAGTTAAGACTACTATTCAATTGTAGTAAGTTAAAGTCGGAGGATAAAATATATAAACACGCTCTGCATCCGACGCCGGCCAACACCACCCATCTGCCCAAAGGCCGTCTCAGCGCGGGCAAGAAATGGAAATAAAACACCTCGGCCGTATACGGTCATGAAATTCGTGATCCTCGTTCATCGCTGGAGACAAAGCTATGCGGAGGTATACACCAAAGACACAAAAAATAAGAAAAGATTCCAGAGTTTCACAGATATTCAGAAAAGACAATATTTCAAAAAAAAAAAAGACAAGGAAAAAGATATAACGAAACAGGCTCGAAAAACAGTACCACTAAAAATGAAGGTCGGATTCAATGCATCGGGGCTCGCCCGGAATCATCGTAAGGAGGGAATGCGTCTCGCGCATCATTCATTGAGTTCGTTGCGGCAAACGTGGAACGCTACGGCAGACGTGGAACGATCGTAATCATAATGGTTCGTTTAGTTGGCGCGAATAACAAGTCGCGACACAAATTTGTTAGAGAGACAGTCGAAGTCACCGCGGTCGAATTTTTGCCCGGTGCGGCTGCGCAGATAGCTTTCTAGAAAGGGGGTCAGTGATGATCCGGCAATGAAATGTAAATGTGACTTACCGTGTTGCTCGACGTGCTGACGCACTTCGGTCATTGTGTTGCACACGTCGGGGTTGGAGTACAGGAGCTGGTGGTGCTTCTGAGAATCCCATTCTGTGAACGGGGGAAGTTTCTGCGAGATGGCCTGGAAGAGACCGACAATGACACCCACGGGGGTGGTCTCCATATCCGTGCAGAATTTGTCGACGGCGGCGGCATCGGGAGTGCGGTAATGGCTGTCGAATTGCATTTCTTCCCACACGGCCAGAAGAATGGATGCCAGGATGAAAATGGTAGGCCAGTTCTTGAGCTTATCGCCGCTGTAGACACTTGAGTAGAGGGCGGAGAGCTCCTCTAGGACATCCTTTTGAAGCTCACGCCACATGCTTGCCATCGCGCACTTGATCTGGAAGTTGATCATAACCGGGGCCATAGTCTTGCCGGAAAACTTGGAGCCCAGGTCTTCGATCTTGCCGAGGAAGCCTTCCTCCTCGCCGATTCCTTCAACCATGGTGACGTGCAGGGTCAGGTTGTAAGCGACAATCAGCTTTAGTGCTTTGCGGATGACGGGCAGCTTGGTACGGAAGTAGAAACGGAAAGCGGTCTTCAACATCTGGGTCAAGAAGGGCGTGCCCTCGAAGTAGTCGTCAACAAACTTTTCAAAGGTACCATTGCCGTCGATATGGCGGTCCAGGTAGTCCGACAACATGGCGTGCGAAATGCCTTCCATACCAGCGGATAGCTTGGCGGTTTCAACTTCGTATTGCGTGGGATCACGCTGCATAGACTCAATCCAGTCAACGGTGAAACACTGCTCGTCACGGACGTAGACTTCACGTGCGTTGATGGGAAGAATTTGTCCGTAGCCGTGAGTGATGAAGAGAGTGCGTTCTTGGTCTGAGAATCCCTTGATGTTACCGACTGAGAAGCCCATCGAAATGTGACGCTCGTAGTCCGCCTTCCAGTCCTTCATGAAGTATCCAATCTCCTTAATGTCGATACGAGTGCAGGGAACCTGCCATAACCGCGCGTGAGACGGCTGGCAACCCGCGCATGGCTCGCCCTTATCACAGGTCTTCTTGAGGAACTTGCAACGCAAACAGGCACGCAGCTTGCGAATCTCACTGGCCTGCTTTCGCTGATCGGGCTTGAGGGGACCCTTTCTCTTGCCGACTCGCTTCTCGGTCTCGGGCTTGCCGGTTTGAGACTGCTTGCGAACCTTGGTCTCCGCGGTTTTGGCGGCGATGGGGCTCTTGCGGGAGGGTTTCCTGCTTGGGGGCGAGGCGGATGATTGGGATCCCGCAGAGCGGGCTGGCGATGTGGACTTCTTGATGGGGACGGGAATCGGCCGCACCATCCCAGTGGGGCTCACAGCGGACGGAGAGCGAGAGCCAGCAGATTGCCCACGACGAACAATGGAGCTGCTTGTTGGGGAGGTAGCAGGCATGCCGATGGAGCTGCTGTGCGAGTGACTGTGACTGTGACTGCTATGACTGCTATGGCTATGGCTGTGGCTGTGACTATGGCTGTGACTATGGCCATGGCCATGACCATGGGCATGTGTGTAGCACGGCAAGTCCATGTTGTTTTCGGAGCCAGGAGAGCCGATTGGATTTGCGATATCCACAAAGCTGCCGTATGATGTTGAATATGAAGACTCGGAGAGACTTCGATCGTGTAGTGTCTGGGTGGGGTTGACAAAAACGCCTTGTTCAGGATAGCCAAAATCGAGGGAGCGGCGGTGGTCGATAGTACTCCAGCCGTTGTCGCTGCTAGACAGGGAACGGACCTCCAAATAAGTATCGGTGGGCGAGCTGCTCTCAAGCACGGGGTGCGGGGCATGGTAAACATCCTGGAGCCCAGTGGGGGGCAACCCGTTGGGGAAAGTCATCAAATCCGCCTGGAAATCCTGATACGTGAATGGCACCATATCAACGGGGGCAGACATCGGCAGATAAGGACCATCGAGTAAACCGGCCCCCATATGGCCCTGTCCAGCCATCAGATCCACGGGCGAGGATTGCATAGGCATGCCATAACTGGTCGTAAATTGCGGCGACGGGTCATCGGTTGAATATGGAAGGTGGTGGTGAGGGGCGTGTTGTAGCGGTTGAAAGTGCCAATCTACCATGAGATTGGGATCTTGGGTCACCGACTGTTCCAGGGGGTGACCGCTGGTTTGTAAGGGCGAGAGACCATGGGCATCTTCTGACCGTGGGGGCGTCTGGTCAACCGCCACAGGCCATGTTTGGTGCAAATAGCCTCTAGAATCATAATCGACGCCTATCAGGCCATCGCTAGATATATCGACATTGGACATGACGTTTTTTTCGAGTCAAACCGACCACGAGAAGGTGAGATAGAAGGGAAGGAAAGGACCAGCCTGGATGAGAGGACCTTCTTCAGAAGAGTCACACAGCCATGAAGAGGAGAGTAAAGTGAGGCGGTGGGGGGGACAAAGCAGCGGTGAGCAAAGTGCGCTAGGGGAATTGTGGAGAGTGGAGAGAGGCTGGCTGTGTGAGAGGCAGTTCCGCAATTGCCACGGCTGGACTAGTGGTGCAGTAGTTTTGAGAGTTTACAGTAGTGGGAAAAAGGTGTATTCTCACAGTATTGGTAATTTTAATGATATGAGAGGGGTCAAGGCGAGAGAGATCTCCTGTATGAGTACGAGTACTTGTGTACTTGTAGAGCACAGCGAGTACAAGTGTGGTCCCATGATCTGGTAATTTATTGTATTCTTTCCTTTTTGGGTTTAGCCTGTTCAATGGCCAAGACTTTGGTTGACGCGCGCGTTCTCTACTTTTGGTGTGTTGGCCAATTTGTTGTGTTGAGTATATCCTGTGAATGGAGTACAGAGTAAGTACTCTGTCCTTCTTATCCTTCATATACACCTCTCCCATCCCGGTTCTATCCTGGTTCTGCCTTTTCCCTAGGTTCTGACACAGATCCTTATGTTTAATCGGATTCAACGGAACACGGGAAGATCAGTGGACCACGAAAAAAACAAAAAGCCCAATTGTTGAGCCAGGGCGTGGCCGTGGCAATATCAGATCTGACAGTCGGATCGTGTCGTGCTTGGGAGTCCTTCCTAATCAGATCCAATCACGACCCGTTCTGCTGGCCATAATGCTCATGATTCGTTTACGCGCTCAGTTCTCCAAATCCGCCGGCCCAAATCAGGATGCTGACCGTGCAGTAGCCTGGGCTATTTTCGAGTGTCGAGATCGTCCAAGTACGGAGTAGGTCGTAAGCAAGTCATGGGCAAGTCGTTGAAACCTTGGGGAAACCGGTTGAGGAAGAACCTTGAACGCCGTGACAGGTCACTTTCGCTTCTCACTTGGGGTCATGCACGAAGTAAGGAGTCTTAATGCATTGTGCACTCGTGCAAGAGACCCGTCACATCACACACATCGTGGCGATTTGACATGCAGGACATCTTCACGGAGGATTCAATGACCCTCTGCGCCTAAATATGATATATGCATACGAACCCACTGGATACTAACTGGATCGGGATAAGGACAGAGAGGAGAGCCGGAAAAGAAGAAAAAAAAAGGCAAAAAAAGAAAAACTAGGTGTCGTCTGTCAAACATTGTCTAGAGTACGGAGTACTCCGTACACTCTTGAGCATGAGTACGAGTAGATCGAAAAGTGAATGGAGTCGAAAGCTGAGAGTCGAGAGTTGAGATGGTGGGCGAGACCCCGCGGGCGGACAAAGAATTGCACCTCAAGGTGCTCTCAACCACATTCATGACAGAACAATAGCAGTGGATTTCTTTCAACTTTGAATCTACAAATATCCCCTTCCAATCCTGAATGCCACTCATCGGCCGAAGAAGAGTTCGATTTCCGAATCCAAACCCAGTGAGCCAAAGCCAAAAACCGAAAAAAAAGATGACGCGCCCGGGGATCCCGGCCATCTTCACCCAACCCCCAGCAATTATCGACCCGCTCATCACAGAGACTACTGATCTACACAATGCCACCCGGGATAAGTGCCTCCCATTCTTGAAAGGCACCCATTCCAGCCAAGCGGACCTCAACCAGCACGGGGTCCCCGCTCTCAAGCGCGATCTCCATGTAGGATACCTCTACGACAGCTTGGAGGATTATCCCTCCGGCTTTGTGGCCATGGACGCTAGTCGCCCGTGGATTCTTTACTGGGGCCTCGCGGGGTTGGCAATGCTAGGGGAAGATACGAGTCAATTCCGAGAACGGTATGTTCGTAGCTAGCTTTGCGCATGTGCCTGCTCACCCTGAACTCCCACATACTCTCACTCTCTTGAGCAGAGGAAGAGGGGGAAAAGGGAGGGAAAAAAAGAAAAAAGAAAAAGAAAAAAACACACAAACGACCATAAATCTAAATACGTGATGTGCTAACGAAAACAGTGTCATCGCAACATTGCGTCCCATGCAGAACCCCTCCGGAGGATTTGGAGGCGGCCATGGCCAGACTTCGCATCTGGCAGGCAGTTATGCGGCCGTGCTGTCGCTTGCCATGGTTGGTGGTGAGGGACTGGCATTGGTGGATCGACACGCGATGTGAGTTGTTCATTCTTTGCGTGCATCATGCGCGTCTGACTTGTGCAGGTGGCAATGGCTCAGTCGGGTCAAGCAGCCTGATGGCGGGTTTCGAGTTGGCGAGGGCGGGGAGGAGGATGTGCGGTACGTGAAACAACGAGGGTGGCTAGATTTTGACTTTCTGACGTTTCGTAGAGGCGCATATTGCGCTATGACGATTATTTCCTTGCTGGATCTGCCGCTCACCCTCGCGGATGGGCAAGCGCGAGATGCTGGATTGGAGACTTTGACGAGTGGACTCCCACAGTATCTGTCCAGATGTGAGTCCGGGATCCGGTTGGTTGTGACATGTGCTAATTATCGTAGGCCAGACATTTGAGGGTGGTATCTCTGGCAGTCCTGGGTCTGAGGCCCACGGTGCATATGCCTTCTGCGCGTTGGCGTGTCTTGCTATTATGGGACCACCAGAGGAGGTCTTTACCAGGTATGGCACCACTCTACAATGGGAAAGGTATTGAGTCGCTAATGGTGAGCAGGCACATGGACATTCCCATGCTGGTATCATGGCTCTCCGCGCGCCAGTCTGCCCCCGAGGGTGGCCTGTCGGGAAGAACTAATAAGCTGGTTGACGGATGTTACAGCCATTGGGTTGGTGGATGTTGGCCATTGCTGGAATCCTCCCTGGATGGCAAACCGGGAAGCACCGAACCTCCAGCCTCCAGCCTTTTCAGCCGCGAGGGCCTCACCCGCTACATCCTTGCATGCTGCCAAGGTAATGATGGAGGTCTCCGTGATAAGCCGGGAAAGTATGTGTTTTCTGTGATCCTCGAGCGCTGGAACCTTGGAATGCTCTTTGGCTGACGAGTTCTAGGCACGTGGATTCATACCACACCTGTTACGTCCTTGCAGGGCTAAGCGCGACTCAAACTCACCACTACCGTACCGATTCGAGTGCCGTGTCAGATGGCTTCTCATCTGCGTTTTCTTGGAAGTCATCTCCGAGCCACGCCGAAGATAATGTCTTCTCCAAAGGAGATCGGCTAACCCCGCTGCATCCCTTGTATCTCATCCCACATAAAGATGCAGAGAGAATGCGGCTCTGGTCTCAAGACCATCCCCTCGTCTAAACAGAAGAAGAGGAACACACATCATAAAGCATGATGTCGTCATCTACAACTACAAATTGAGAGGTGCCGAGGGGCTCCGAGCGAGCGCATCATGCACGACTTGTCTTGAATGCCACTGGTAAACCCCGCGGTAATACATAGCATGGAAAGACCACGCGAGACTATGGAGTACGGAGTTTTGTCCTTTGGAAGAAGAGCAGAAGTAAGGGATCAGGCAGCCGGAGAGAGGAGTGAAACGTCGGAGTCCGAGTTCTAGGGTCATAGC
The DNA here is from genome assembly GCA_911197225.1 of Penicillium salamii. Lineage (NCBI taxonomy): Eukaryota > Fungi > Ascomycota > Eurotiomycetes > Eurotiales > Aspergillaceae > Penicillium > Penicillium salamii. The sequence goes on along the minus strand of CAJVOY010000131.1, from coordinate 754,059 downwards.
ACATTCTCACTCGGCTATCTCTATGTATCAACCACCTTCACTTTTTCAACCAGCCACTTCAAAGTAGATCAATCTCAAAGCTCAATGCCGATCCAAAATTACCCCTCGATGTTTGCGGATCTGCACGCGGCCCAACACGGGAAAGGTCACCGTCACAGGGATGTAGATAAATCCAACGCCTTCCCCACTGCCAACTCATCACTGCGTCTGGGTAACTTTTTTCGCATTCCTCAATTGAACCTAGGCTCTCCAGCTCTCCCTAAACCCACAAGCCCAATGCCCCCGCTCCATTGACTCAGACGCGTTCTGCACAACATGGCCTCTTGGCGTCCACTGCGCGGCAATTGACGTCTGCGGGGCACCAAATGCATAGAATTCAGAGCGAAGCTAACTGGGATGGCAATCCTGCTTAGCATCTTCGGATTTCACACTGCATAGTCTCCGAAATGTTTATTCGATCGGCGAATTGCAGAAAGGAGACACCTCACCCTGGTCTCAACTCGGTTTGATTCTACTGGTAATGGGCTTGCCAGCGCATCAGCCAAACCCGCCGAAAAAACGGATCCGTTACTGTTACCTGTGTTCTTTGGTACCAGTCCGCGGTGAATTTTGTATACCTCAATCTGTAACATCTCTGACCCTTTCCCAGCGCTGGATTTTGAAAGATGCGCACTGAAGAGCGAATCGTTTAGCCGTGGCCGTCGATGTGTTGGCAAACATCGCACGGATTTGACTTTCAGCCTGTCTGCATTGACAACATTGTGCGCTGTCGCAATTGCAATTGTCCCAGTACTAGTATGACTTGAATGTCAATGCAGAAGCCCCACCTGTTTACACGGTACCGATCTTGGAATGTAACTTGGTTTGTATAGTATATGGAGGCAATGGCTGCTCCGAAATTAATTTCCTTTTCGGCTCGGGGGTATTGGTATATATGTGTTTCTGTAGACATGGCATTTGTTCTTTAACTTTTAGTCCTTTACCTTCACACTTCTCCAAGATAACCCCGGGGCCCTGAGTCTCCCTCTCGAAAAAAAAAGAACATCCCCATAATTGAACAACACACGCAAACGCGGAGCCGTTGGGCATATCCGCATCTCAAACTGCACCCGTCTCAGCCCTAACCCGTCTCGCAGAACGCCAGTCCAATGCGTCTCGAGTAATCATCGCCATTTGTTGCTCAATCCGTAGCGTCTCCAACCTCGCAGTCCAGACCAACATGTACTATATCCTCTACCTAACCAGTGAGTCCCACAAAGTGTCCACAACGTACCTTCAAACACCCCTCCCCAGTCGCCTCACTTCCCAGATCCCCACCTGAAACAAAGAGCCGAACCCGAAACCAGATCGAGAGAAAAAACAAGCTAATTGGATCATCCAGGCCTCTGCCGCCGCCGCCATTGGCCTGAACCATCTTACAATGCATTCCCCAATGCCGGCGGCTACACGTGCATAGTGCGCGTCAACAATCGCGAATACCAAACAGATACAATTTGCAGTAGCGAGACGCTGGCTCGTGAAAGTGCCGCTATGCGCGCGTACCTTATTTGCCGCAATTTTTCCTTCAATGACGGCATGTACCCGGCTGGGCATGACCATGGCGGCGTGGTGCAGGGAATTCCGGTTGCTATTGGGGCTGGAAGGAAGGGCGATGATTCGGCTTCTTCGGGGAGCTCAAGTGGGAGCTGGAGTGGAGGGAGTAGTCCTGATCGGGCTGTGAGAGTTGAGCGGGAAGAGGTAGGAATTCGTTTCTGAATTTTGAGAAACCTGGGATGATAGATGGGGGATTTATGATTTATGATTTTTATGATTACCTATGTTTTCTTTTTCATAGATGAAAAGCTGCTGTGCTTCTAAAGTTGCTGGAGGATATGTTCTGATGGTGATTAGATGGTGGAATGGAATTCAATTCTCATGTTTTTTTTAGTGTCTTGTTGGTGTGCAGTGGAGGATAGCAACTGAATTTTAAGTGTTGTCAAATTGTACCATTGAGCCATCATCGTGATTGTTCGGCAAGATATTAGTTGTGTCTAAGCTAGGCGAGTGCGAAGCTGGAATTTGAATTAGAGGTTCTGATACTTTCTGAGGGCCCCTTCCGACGCTGAGAAAAGGGGGAGGTCAGAATCCATGGTGTCAGGCGAAAAGCAGGAGATGACCGGAAGCTTGGGATCTTCCACAAAAGCATCGCTAGACGCAAGGGCTGCATCAATCTCGCGATCAATATCAAGACCAGGACCCAGGTCAATCTCGGGATATAGGTCCATGTCAGTATGGGGGTTGAATCCAAATGGTTTGGCAGACTCTAAGCTTGAAACAGAAGCGCTAGAGGGGGATGAGGAAATTGAAGAGGGCACTGGGAGACCAGGAGTACATGTTACATCACCACTAGGCGCAAGGTCTAAGTCAAGCCAGTTATCGAGATCAAAATCATTATCAAGGCTGTATTCGAGGCTGGGAAAAGAGGTGTCAATAAAGGGCAAAGAGTCATCAGTGTCCATGGTAGGATCATAATGCCATAAATCATAGTCATGTTGTTGATCGACTGTGCTGGCCCATAGATATTCCGTGGTCTGACAATCAATCTCACTAGTGCCGATGTTGCATTCAGTGAAGAGCTTTGGGGGGCTAGGTGGTTGATTTGGCATGGTGAAGATAATGATTCCCGAAACCTGCATTCAAATTATGAAATAATGTAGTGTTCTAAAGTTGTTATTTGTTGCAACGGTATCGTTCGATGCTTAGTAGCTTAAAGGTTCTAAAGTCCACGGGTTCTCAGGTTGCTTACTCAAATTACATATATGGTAAGTTTAAATGTGAATAATGACATGAATCAACACAAAGCCTTTGACCTACTTAACCGGTTTATGGCGACATGATTTGAGGCAACAAAGAAGGCCTACAAGCTAAGCTACATGGTAGATGAAAGATGTTCTAACACACTCGTAATAACAATCAAATTGTTATAAAATCTTTGTTGTAGTGGACCTTAAGGTCATGAACTCAACAAATCCAAGCGAGCATTGCCAAAATCAAAGCCCTAGCCCTGGGTTCAAAGAATTCCTTCAACCCACAGTCTGTAGGATGTCCATGTATCGATACCAAGACCCACATCGTCAGTTGGGAATCTCAAATGACCATCGGTGGTTATAGTATTCAGGTATTAGGTCCATTGCAATAGGGGTCTGCTCACATTGATGCCATCAAAGAGAGGGAATAGAAGAAAAGATCACGTAAAATATGGTAAAACCGAGAAACCTCTGAAGTTAGAGGGGAACGAAAAGAGAGAAAAGAAAGTAGAGATCAAGAATGGACAGTTGGGTATTTCAGCCACCTAGAAATTTATTTTGATAGCACCACACTGATATAATCTGCCTTTATGGGTGAAACATCAAGGACTCATCTATAGCGTGAAGAGAATGGAGTACAGTGATCTAATTGTATCAACTTCCACCCAACTAATATTCAGAGTAACTCCAGAATTCCTCTTCGTGTGTTCTAAGTTCTTCTTCAACCGAATCTATTGCTGCTCGAGCAAGCATTATAGCTTCATAGGCCTCTTCGAAAAAGCTGGGAGCCTCCCACGTTTCTTCCGCGTCCAACACCAGCTCATCTTGCAAATTTACTGTTTGGGGTTCAACGCGAGTTTCAGGTGGAATTGTACTTGCTGCTTTCGATGTGGATGAACTTGACTGTACTGCTCGTCTTTCTGAAGCAGAGGAGGCCGTGTCGTATTGCCCCACAAAACTTGTCTTTTGTATCTCCGGAGGACCCATTATCATCTTGGGATTAACGATACTTGTAGGATCGTATGGACGGATAGGAAGTATGTATCTTTGGACAGGGGGCTCATTTCTCTGGACCGGGAGCTCGTGTTTTTGGACCGGGAGCGAGTGACTTTGGACAGGGAACTCATGTCTTTGGGTAGCCCGCTGATATCTTTCTAATGTGTAAGGTTGAGTGTCAGGATTCGAACTGGTGAATCTTGTCGAAGAAACGAGAGGAAGGTGGAAGATGTGGAGAGTAGAAATTTGGGAGTTGAAAGGCAAACAAGGACATGGAAAGCCCGAGCAGCGTGGGAAAAATTGAACTTCTAAAGTTTGGATTGACTTACCTGCACTGTGAGATCTTGGTAGACGCCCATAGTCTGACCTGTAAGCCATGTGATCGGTCGGCTCGGGGCGACAGAAACCTGGGCCACAATTGTCATTGAGTTCTAGATGCGGTGTTGATGAAATATATGGTTGTTGATGGGCTTGACGAATAGGTCGACGATCTGCGCATGGAGGCGAGGTAGCCTCATGAGACGACTTTCTCCGTGCTGACTTTGCCATTGAATTTTTAGTAGAAGACTAAAATGCGAAGCAGATTACAAAAGCGTGGACAGTTCTTGCTATTTAAGCCGTTGATACAACTTTAGAAAGTGGCAGGTTAGAGATAGGTTCATCCGTGAGGCTAAGACGGCGAACAGTAAGTAAGAGTTAGAGGGAAAAAGCCACCAAATTTTAGAAGTAGCGCCGCGAATGCCATAACTATACTTATATGTAAGAAATCACATTCAGATATCAGGTATTTGTTGAAATTTGAAAGTTGCTATTCTCAGGGAAAGCCACAAAGAGACAAACCTTCCAAGGTTGTGTCTTTGTGCTATATTTACCTACCACCATTTGCTCAAGTGGGATTTTTAGTCCTTTATCGGGTTGTGCAGAGAGAGAATGAAAGAACCTTAGACAATAAAACGTTTCATACCTCCAAGTCTGCGTATGCCATGATTGAATGTTGATTGCGCTGATACCTTCACCAACAGAGCTCCAGGGCTCTAGAGATAGAAGTGGCGCAACATTACTAAGTATTCAAATACTTGACTACAACATTAGAATACTAATGAAGTATCAGTGAACTGAAATGCAATAGGTCAAACGCCAGGATTTGTCATTGACTGAAATATCTTGCAGATGCGACCTTGGAAAGATGACAGGGAATCAATAAGATATGCCATAATCGCGATGTCTTCTACAAAAGGCGATTGATGAGAGCAAACATTTCTTCTCAATTCTAACGGAAATAGAAGTGTTAACTCTATATCTTGGGAGCCACAGAAAGGTCGGCAGGCATCCTCTCCGAGCTGTCCTTCGAACTCGGCGCGGGCATGCCAGACTCATGATCCAAAACACCTGTCTCTGGGGCAAAGTCTTGCTCTTTGGGCTCGTTGGCTATTGTTGCTTCGGTGCCTTCGGCTCTCCGATGAGACGGGATAAAGATATCGTAATAACGCGGAAAGACAACACCAAGCAAAATCAAGAGCAAACAAAAGTGCGCCAAAATAAAGCCAGATATCATCATCGGGTCATATCGCAAGGTATAGAACTCTGGATAAGCAAAGCTGAACACAATCGCCAAGATAGGTGCGCTAACATAACGAAGCAGAACGGGCCAGAATGTCGGGATCTTCCAGTTTCCATTGCCACCAACCACGAGGTTGAGATCGCGCCTTAGTTGATTACCCTGTTGATGTTAGTCACCGCAGTCCATATGACATAACAGGGATGTGAGATAGAAGGAGGACTCACAGAATAGAATGCCAGATACCAAAATCGACTGAGAATTGGGTTACGGCCCCAGAAACTGGCAGCCTTGATGGCAGGGGAGGTAGCAATGAGGACCGAAAGAATAGAGCATACAATATACAGCCCGAAACCGGCACCGGCACCGGCTGCTGGATCTGATACACCATGTGCAACAGCAACTCCAATGATTTGGCCACCAAAATATCCAAAGTTGTACAGAACAAAAGCAGGAAGTCCTGTTTGGTTCACCACATCATGCCAACGATAGACTGTGGTAGCTCCAACGAGTTCTGACCAAACAACAAAGATCAAACAGACGTTGTTGATCCATCTGTCTATTCCGTCAAGTAGGTAGAATCCGAACTGGGTGCAGTATGGCAAGCACATGAGGAAAGAGATGATAGTCAAGCCAGTCACAATTGTCGGTCTTGAAAGTTTCATGCCTGCGTCGACTGCCAGAGTTGCCGCAGCATCAAGCATGACGAAGGCGGAGCTGAAACCAAGGACAACCAGGGTGAAAAACAACAGGATTGCCCACCAATTCGCACCAGGCATGTGAAGCACAGCCTCTGGCAGTGTCAAAAAACCAACCACGAAGGCACCTAATCTTTCGCCATCCTGTGGCCAGCGTCCGAGATAACCCACAACACCGAACACAGCAAAGGCAGCAAAGTTCTCGAAGAGGATATTACTCCCGCAGATGAGAATTGCATCCATCACAGCATTTGAATGCTTCGAATTATAGGACGCATAAGAAGTGAAATAACCAAACCCAATACCAGTGGAGAAGAAAACCTGTCCAACGGCCGTCTGCCAGACAGTACCGGAAGCTAGCTGGTCGCTTCTCCATGTGGCCCATAAAAGTTTGATACCCTCGCGCGCGTTTTCGAGTGAACAGGCGCGACCAACGATAATGATAGTTGTGACAATTGGCAGACCCATTGTCCAATAAACAACACGACCCGTCAACCCAACCCCACGGAAGATAGATACCCAGATCAAAAACCAAATAAAGGCGCTCCAGCCAACGGTCTCGCCGATGAGCGCAACCCCAGGGTAAACAGTATAGTTGGCGACAGCATCATTGCCGGCTGTAAGATTGCCGACAATGGGATCGATATTGGCCACGACATCGCCCATGTAGAATTCCTCGATTCTGCCCTCCCATGGCAGCGGGCTGGTGAAGGAATTGCGGAAATAGTTCATGATCCATGCCAGATTGACGGTGAAATATTGTACAACCACAAAGCTGACCAGGATTGGACCAAGACCCACGCCTTTCAATCGTTTGTTTATATTGTTGAATGCGATTGCCGTTCCACCCCGATAGGCTTGCCCGATTGAGATTTCAAGGATGAGAGCTGGAATCGCGACGGCAAATACCGCTATCAGGTATGGAATAAACCATTGAAGTCCGTAGTTATTGTAGACCACGGAGGGATATCGCAATAAATTTCCTTGGCCGGCGCAGCCTCCCATAGCAGCGAGTAGGAAGGCTGCTCGGGATGGCCACTGGTCACGCCCATCTTCTGACTTGTTTGGAGGTGGAGCAATCCAGCCTCCGATTTTGCTCAGATAATGGGCAGCTTTGGTCGTGCTGAAGGAGTGCGCGACATTCCTCGGGTACTGCGCGATCCTCCTCACGTACGGGGTAAGTACCATGATGGAGCTGATCTGGTTAGGAAGGTTACAACAAGCCTTTGAAGCTTCATGCGGAGAGAAGGTCGAGGACACGAGCGAAATAGAAGATCACTGAAAAGTCGATTAGGGAAAGAGCTCAGCAGCTGTGGCGAACCAAAGCCAGTTTTGTACGATCTCGACCGATGCCAAGCTACTAACCATCCCATCCTGCTTACCCTGTCGCGTCGGACCCATGCCAAGAGGCTTGGGAGAGCATCATCATCCTAGAGCCTGTATCATGGGTCCTTAGGGTCGCGGCTTGTGCGATGGAGTGGTCCCGCCAAGGGTCTTGGAAGCATCCCACCAACAGCGGTGGTACCGCATATCACGATCATGCTGGTCAGACCCTTGACGGGTTAACATTGGCTAGCCCTAGAGCTTGGCCAGATCATGTGAGGTCACATGTAGAAATCCCCCGGGGCCATGTGCCAGATTCGGAATGTCCGATACTCAAAGTCGCGATTCATGTGCCAAGGGCGGCGTTCTTGGCATCCTGTTGCGCAATCGCATGGCGCGGATTGCGATATGTCGGCTCTACATCCGCTTGGGGGCTGAAAAGACAAGCTCTGGGTCATGGAATTTACCCGGAATCTCGTGTTGACTGGAGTGTTACCGAAATTGCCATTCCGCGTGATGCCCAGGTGCTTTGGGCGCATCGAAGATATCTCAGATTGGGTTAGGCATGCGAAGCAAGCAGCAGCAACAATGAAGGATAGTTTTCCCCCCCATCTTCTTGGAAAAAAAACGTGTGGGATTCAGGCGAAATCCCGCGGATGGACTGATGGAAGAGAACAAAAGTGGCAGGTCGTCAGCTGACTGCGAACAAATACATATTCTAAAGTTTTCGCGGTATCTCATCGAAGTAACAAGAAGGTTGTCATCTTACAGTTGCATTCTATTGGAACAAGCCTTCCAAGGCGAAGGCCTGGCAGCAGACCTTCGTCAAGCCCTAGAGGGCCCAGGGCACTAGCAACTTCCAATCTCATCTTGAGTGTCTGAATAAGCCGTCTATGCGCGCGCTTACAGCATCGCTTTATGCAATAGAGCCTTAGAAATTGCAAAAGGCTACTCGCCATCACGGTAATGATATTTACATTGTTGATTGTATTTATATGAAGCGCGTGCAGAAACCAAATATCTATGCGCCAATCTCCTTCTCAGAGACGACGGTTGCAAAAGCGTCTGCCAATTCACTCAGGGCAACCGACACCAGAGTCTCAGCCTTGACACCAGGGATGTTCCTATCACCCACAGCCTCCTTCACAACGACGGGCTCATATCCAAGCTCCGCGGCCGCACGTGTAGTGGTAGAGATACAGACATGCGCCATGTAGCCAACCAAGACAACCTTCTTTCCCACGTCACCCAGGCCTTGCAAGTAGTCGTGAAGATCGGTTTTCGCAAAAGAGCTGGGGAAGTGCTTGGTCACGACCTTCTCACCCGCCTTGGGGGTAAGCTCTTCGAACTCCTGTGCTAATGCGGTGTTGGGCGTAAAGACGGGCGCGCCCTCGGGGACCTCGTGGACGACGTGCACGATGTTCTTGCCGTTACCACCCTGGCGATACTTCTCGAGGAGGTTGGCGATAGACTTGCGAGTCTCTGCAACATTTTCGGTCTTGAGAGCTCCTGTGGCGTATTCGTTCTGGGCGTCGATGATGATGAGGGTTGAGTCCTGCGGGGAAGCCGAGGAGCGGGGGACTCCGAGGATGTCACGGAAGGATTGAGCTGTAGACGACATTTTATAATAGGAATGTGTGACAGATTGAGGAGAAAACCGAAGTTGATTGAATGTGTATGTTGATATAGAAAGGAAGAGAAAAAGATCCCATGGCGTGACGTCCCTTTTATGTCGACAAGATTCCCCTCATGATTAATCAACAAGCCCGACCTCGGGGCCCGTGGACCCGTGGATGTCTGACAAATGCCACATTAGACATCAATCAACACTCACTTTGCCTTCACTTGTTGCAGGTCGAAATTTGAAGTTGTCTTTGCGGACTCCCCGCCTTGGCCCAAAATGGCTAGATTCTCCGCCAAGCCCAAGTGGATCGACGGGGAAGGCGGTGAGAGGCGATGAAACATCCGGCCAAATCTGGGGATTATCCTCAACGAGCTCCGTAGTGATAAACTCAATGGGTCTTTGCATTCCTGATGGAAGCTTCCACTTCTATCAAATGCTTGTTTCACGGAGATAACTAGAGCACAAGCTCTGAAATTAAACATTCATGAATTTGCATGGTCACATCCCAAAGGAGCCACGCGTGGGAGACTTGAATGGGTGGAATCAACAGGGTAGAATACGCTCGCAATGAAACAGTTATCCATCTAAATTCCTGCTCGGACCTAAAAGCCACCGACGACGAAGAAGAGCTCAGTGATCTGGAGCATAGTGGGATGGATTGAAGGAAAACACAAGTTGAAACGGCCCGAGGCGTTGAAACTGATAGAAATGGTGCCTAATTCTAGTCGTACTATCTGATACACATCATCGATATGAACCTGGGAACTCTAATCAAAAAATCCACCCGTGGACTCTACTACGAGTACTCCGAGTACTATGCAACCGACGTAGCTGTTATGTACTCCGTTTCGAGGAGTCGTAGCCCAAAGACGGTCTGGCCCCTACGTTTCACAGCAGCCCACATGCACTCCGTTCATCTCATCCAATTACTCTTTGCTGAACACGCAGACCAGCCAATGACAGACAACTTGCCGCTGTATAGATCATGCACTGCCACACCGCGCCACACCGCCCTCAAGTGCCGTTGGGACGATACGGTGACGTCAGACTCTTGAAATCCAAGGCAGGTAAGATGACAACTGGAGCTACGTGCTATGTGCCTGGATCATCCTCGCTAGCCTATTGCTTGTGCTATCCTTAGTGCACTACATCATCTCGCAAGACAGCCCGAAACGCCTCTTCGTCATGTCATGAACCTCGTCACCTACAGCCAAACTCCCACAATCCCCTTCTACTATTTCATTGCCCCTCGATGCGACGCGGACAAACACAACGGGTCAAATTGAGAACGTGAAGATAAAATCTTCACTATGTACTCCCAGGCACGGAATTGTGCCCCTATCGCGTCGGTGGCCACGGGAATGGCCTCGAAACGCGGTGCTCCCTCCGCCATAGGAAGGCGAGGCCTGGCGAGGCTCAATGGGTGGGCTACGACCCCTAATTCCTCGTCCAGACAGATTCGCTCGCTCTCAGGGAGATGTCTAGGGATCAATACGGTTTCCAGAGTACCTGGACTATCAGCCACCACAAGATTGGCATCCGCTGTGCCAGCTACTGTTCCAATGCAGTATTTTGCGTGCTCTCAGATCAGAAGCTTCAGTAAAGCAGACCATACCCAGGTTTCAGGGGATAACCAAAAGACCGAGGAACTATTGGAAAAATATGAAGTTCAAGAAGGCAACCAAGAGGCTCGTCCTCAACATACATTACTCCACGAAGAACCAAAGGAAAAGAAATCCCTATTAGAAGGAGACAAATGGCCGGAGCGGATGACAAAAGGTAATTTATTCAACAATATTCAGCATCGGTTGCTAATCAACATCAGGAAAAATGTTGACGACGCCTTCGCGCCTCTTCAAATTGATCGTCCCGCTGACAACAATCGGCAACGAGGGTCGCGACAAAGGCAAGTGGATTGCGACTCAAACCAATACACAACTAACAACATCACCAGAAATTGAACCCATAGCTATTCTCGTCCACCCCCAACAACCACTTTCATATCTAGAGCGGTTGATTCAGTCCGAGGTGCCTCCGATCATTGGCCAAACTGACAAGCTTCGGCCACCTGCTGTGTCCTTCATTGCCCTGCAGCACGAAGATAATGCTATCAAACCCAAAAAGAAAGTGGAAGATGACATCGACGTGGATGCTCACCAGAACAATAAAAACCAAGATTACGTCCCGGGCAACGATGGTGTTGGCGGCAGTAGGCCAAAAGGCAGCCGTCCAATCCAGCGTCGACGCTCGCGCGAGGAAGATGCTGAGACAATAAGCTATCCCCGAGTACCCAGTTCCGAGGACATTCCTGACGGCGAACCTGAACGCTTCGTCCGCTGGTCCCAAGCCACCGAGGTTGGGGACTTTATTCGTGACGCCTCGCGAGCAGGCGAGTTCATTGTCACCATTGAAGGCGCACCGGAAGGTTTAGGCCAAATCCGCGTCGCAGTACCCTCTTTCAACGAGCGCACCTACTATCTGCGCATGCGGCTTCGCAAGCTCGCTCGCCGAATCCAAACCATGGCGAATGTTAAGGAACAATGTGATGCACTTGCACACCGTGGTGCTCAGCGCGTTGCAATGGGTGGGTTTGGTATTCTGGCTGTTTGGTGGCTCACGGTCTACCGACTGACCTTTGAGACTTCCCTTGGATGGGATACCATGGAGCCCGTAACTTATCTCGTCAGTTTGTCAACACTGATGGGAGGTTACTTGTGGTTTTTGTATCACAACCGGGAGATTTCTTACAAATCTGCGCTTGATTTCACTATCAGTGCCAGGCAGAAGAAGCTGTACAATCTGCACAAGATTGATTTGCAGCTTTGGGAGTCTCTCATTGACGAAGGTAAATCGCTTCGCCTGGAGATCAAAAACATTGCCGCCGAGTATGATGCCGAATGGGACGAGAGAGCCGATGAACATGATCAGCGTGTCACAGAGGTTCTCAAGTCGGATCGCCGAGAAGATAAGGAGAAGAAGGATTCCGGTGATCAGGACAACAAGTCTGATTAGTCGAACTCCAAGTCGAGCATTTTACTTGCTACCTATTTCATATTTTTCCGGGCACAAATAGCGTCTGCTTTTGCATTTTGTGTATTACATTACATTCTCGGATCTCGGTCCTTTTGGTCCACGATCCTTGTTTCATATTTCGGGCCATTTTGCAACAAAGCAGATGTCACAAACCGAACATGAAACTAAAAACAACAAGCTTCAAATCAAATGACAGGTGACAAACAATATATCATACTGTTCCATTCCGCACAGGGTCATAGTATCCTCTCGATTGCCCCGTCTGTTGTTTTTCTGTACTCCAATTAGCATTTCCAATATCAGACAAACCGCAAACTATTTTGGACACATACCCGGCTCCGACGTTGCAGAAGTTCCAGTCTCTCCCTTCCTTCGATTACGATTATTCCTCACATCCCGCGAGCGAAACACACTGTACAGCAACCACCCCGACACCCAATTCGGTCCATATTCACCATTTGTGGCGCCAAGGTCAAAGAGCGCGCGCGTCAGGGGAGCAGCGTTGCGCCAGATCTCTAAAATCGCCCACCGCTGGCGATCTGGTCGAATGTGGTGCCAGAAGAATGGAGGGCGGGTCGCTGGGTCGGCGCGTATGTTGTCGAGGAGGTTTGAGGTATCTCGATTCAAGGTATTGTAGACCATGATCGCTTCATCCTAGGACTGGGTTAGACTGGCGGTTCCAAGAACAGAGGACTGGGCTGGATTGCTTACCCTCATGGCACGATAGTATTGTTCATGATGAGGATCTTGGGGATTTAGACCCAATGCATGCATGAATTCTTCTTTGGATACTCGAGGTCCGACAGGCATAGTGGAGGTTTCTTGATTCCTGGGGGAACCGGGTTATATGCTCAATTTTTGTAAGATGCAGAGGAAGGCGCCAGGTGGAGTATTGAGTGTCCGCTGTCGATTGGTCGCAGAGTAGAGCAGAAGTACTGATTTGAGGAAGATTGTATGAAGTGGTAAGAACGTCAAAATCAAATGCTGAGTGACAGGTTTCTGTGGGTGGTATTATTAGTTGAGTGCCAATGTGAATGCAAAGTTGATCTGAAAAACTACACTGGAACCCTAAGCCTGAGACTGACTTTATAACACTTGAGCCCATTCAAACAGATCTCAACGGTGCGGATACACTCCCAACGGCCATTAATCACATTTGCTACACGGCACCGAAGCCGCAAGGCCGATGCAATCAGAGTTGGTAGCCCGGGACGGAGCAGGGCCAGCGAACGGACGAGAGACATAGACAGAAAAAGAGAGACAGAAGCAATCAGACAAGTGGGGACATGGGGCAAACTGCAATCAGATAGATGGGGATAGGATGACACAAGGGTAACAGAGAGCAGGGGTCTAAGGAAGTTCTCGAGGCCTCACATTGTTCGACTCAACATTGCGTCCGCATGCATGACTGGAGTGAGGAAAAGAGGGCACGAATAAGAGAGGCTATCATCTCAACTTCTTTGCTGGCGCTTACAGACATCATCAGAATTAGACGCTACCGTGCGCCGTGCAGAACCCGGAGTCGAATTGGCACAATCCGTATCCGATCACTGCATACCCGTTGAGCTACAACCCCGGACTACGTCAAACCGCGGGCCGGATCGCTGACGAGTGGAATCGTACTTCTACTGCTGTGGACAAGTTACAGAGCAACACAATCTCTCAATAAGTCCGGGGTATTAGCATCGGGAACAAAGCTTGGACTCCGACAAACGAGACACGGTTTACATTAGAAGCGAACGTATGGGGATAATTCAATGAAGACAAGAATTACTCCTGAACTTTAGAAGTCCTTCTTTGCCTCTTTCAGGGTCCCCTTTATCCTGTTGCCCAGCCCTAGGGTATATTGTGAGGTGAGCAGATTCGAAACTTTAGACCGAACGAGATAACCTTGATCAATGACAAGACCACCTACTCGTGATCTTCATCTCAGAATGGCCTCGAGGACTGAGCACGACGAGGTGCGTGCTGATACATCGACCTCGGGAGGATAGCTCTGAGACTGTGTCTGCTATCCGAGACAGACGGCTAGAAGATATATGTATGCTTGCATGCATGAGAAAAAAGGGTGTCATCGAAGCCCATGCACATCCAAAATCCGATTCCTAACCCCAGCCACAAAAGCTTCACGGGAATACCCGTGAACAGCTGAGTTTCGTGATTCCGACCTCCTTTCTACGGAGCTGTACATACCCGCATGGGAGATGAAAACGGCTTTAGTGTAATCCAAGGCGCGCCAGCCATGGGAGACTGCAGCTTCGAGGATGTGCGCCTGCAGCCGCCTGTGGAGAAAACCGTCAAACTGCATGATGAACTCGGCATCGAGGCTCAGACTTGTTCCACATCAATGAATCTTAGCTAGCCCCTTGATAGAGAGGAATTCAAGGAAGTCCAGACTATCTGCGCCTTTGCGTCGGATTACAGAGATGTCGATGAACAAGGTCCGTTGGATATGCCGTGTGACCCGTCAGATCGGAATCTAGTCCGGAATGCAATAAAGTAAATTGGACAAACTAAGGGCTGAATCAATGCTACCTGTCTAGCAAAGAAGCTCTATTCACACCTGGGTGTTGGGTTGTAGAGGAACAAAGAGTGGCAGCCTTGGATCTTCCATTATCGGGGTGCTGCTAGCCTCAGAGAACAATGCAGACAACTCATGGTGACTGACTAATGATCAAAGTGTCTTTGGTACTTAAATAGACCATATAACGTGGCTAGAGACTCCGGAGTTTCGATTCAGGACATGTTGAGTTTTGGTCTGTACAACGATCCTCGGGGGCTTTGATAGTCCCCTCATAATTACACAGGACTTGATATAGACCGAAAGCTTGTCAATTAGCATTGAAATGAATTTAAATGGCACAACCTTAAGAACATACGGCGAAAGGTGGTGGTTCTGTTTCTTGTCCAGCAGCACAATCCGGTGTGCTCGAGGTTAGTGCCAACCAGGACGAGGTATACAGTTAGATCAGACATGGACTGGGAAATGCATACTTCCGCCGTAGTGCATACGCGATGTTGGTCGGAAGATCTGCTAGATTGGGATACTCGCCTGTTGGCATGGAAGTACTGGAAGGATAACAGCTTCAAAGCGATGTTTATAATTGTAATTTGATGACCACATTCCTCCCGGTGCTTGTACAGAGGTAGCTCGGCTTGAAAACGCAGAGGTGCACCGTCCCCGTCTAAAATGCACGTCGCCGACAGTCGTTTACAGCTCGCTATCGACTTTGCAACAGCCTACGGCGACACGGAATATAACGCCAGGTGAAAAATGAATGACGATAGAAGGGCCCAGATCTATACCACGCAGAACTCTGATACTGAAAGGGTCTCTTCCAACACCCAATGGATCACAATAAAGAAAAAGGAGGGTGTTTAGAACGCCGAGCTGTCTTCGGGCTATAACGAGTCTTAACACACCAATAAATTAGCCGCCGATCGATCGATCGAAGTGCATCCACGATTAGGTCGACCATCACCCCCGAATCGGGACCAGTGTGAGATAAAGTCTAGGTTGGCCGGGTACCCCAGGCGCACGCAAGTGGCTGAAAGAAGAAGCTTTTTAGGGCGCCACCTTGCTGTTGTATGCAGGATCGTTTCAAGACACGAAAGACCCTGGACATTAGAGAAATTGGACTAATGCTTGTTTCTCAGCCTCTTCTGGTTGGGACGGTGGCGATTTGGAATCTGTAGTCCATGCTACTGTCAATCTGAAATGGATATCCGTGATTCATTGATGCGACTACTGGTGTAATGCATGAAAGGCGCAAAACAAAGAGGGATGACATGACACTCGGATGTCCGCAGCTCCGGTATTGTCCAAGACTCCTCGGAATCTTCACGATTCTCGCGCCTGCACCTACGTGAGAGACCAGGAACATCCGCTTTCCCGTTTTCCCAGAATGAGGGGGATAAGTATGTACGTCAAACGCCATGAGGGGTGGAAGAGAGGTGGAAGAGAGGTCGGGGGGTTAAAGTTGTGAAGGTAAAGAAAAAGAAACAGCCATTTGCCATGCTCCATCCGTCGCTAAAAAGAAAAAGGGGAGGGTGGCAGGGTATCAACTGTCCCATATAGGCCACTATTTCGAGGCCTCCTTGACCTCGGAATCCTTAGACTGCTTGGACTCCACGGGTTCCTTAGTGTCCTTGGTCTCTTTGGTGTCCTTGGTGTCCTTGGTCTCCTTGGGGGCTTCCTTCTCTGCGGGCTTCTCTTCCGTCTTCTCCTCCTCCTTCTCTGCGGGCTTCTCTGCGGGCTTCTCTTCCTTCTCTTCGGGCACCTCCTCGCCGTAGTATCGGCGCAGGAGCTTCTCGACCTTGCGATAGGCGACCACAACTTCGTCGAGTGTCTTTTTAATGGCCTTCAGAGAAACCTCTTTATCGGGTTCGTCGATGACGCCTGTCTCGTCCTTTCCAGCGCCGAAGTGCTGGATCTTCTCGCAGCCGTCCTTGACCTTGATCAGACCCAGTGTGGCGGATGAGCCCTTGAGGAAGTGACCGAGGGCCGAGAGTTCGTTGAGATTCTTGTCATCTCTGATTTGGCTTAGCATACGTCATCGTACGCGCTTTCGGGGAAAACTCACATTTCCTTTTGGATCTTCTTGAAAGTGTTCTCGGCCTGGTCAAAGAAACCATAAACGATGCTCTTGCTGAAATCCCGGTCCTCGTCGTCATCGTCCATCTCCAGGATCTGCTCAAATGTGCTCTCGTCGAGGATTGTGCTGTAGTCGGAAAGCTTGGGAGGGCCCTGGACGTAGACTGTCAGCCGCATATCCGTAGTCGATTTAGGCGGGACTTACCGAGTCGGCCTTTTTGGTCTCGGCTGGCGCCATGGTGGGTGTATGTGTGGGAGGTGTTTCGAAAAAGTATGTTGTAGCAACCTGTACGCAGGTCACGGGTGATATATGGCAACTTCGGTCCGATTTGATAACCCAGTCAATCCAGATGGAATGCGCGGATCTCTGTTTGTAAACCCCAGTCAGTCTGACTTCATTCAGTAGATGCAGATCTTGGACGAATCAAAGCAAGTGGCAAAAATCAATTGTGAAGCAAATAAGATCAATGATACAACGAGGATGTCAGACTCGTGAACAACAGCACACAGCACACATCATGTCTTACAAAGCCAGGGTGTTACAGAACCAGGTACCAAGGTAATAGAGGTTGAAGATCGGGGGAGAGACTGCTGTCCCGAGTACGGCAATCACCAGATCAAACCTTATGACGAGAGCCTGGCAGGCACATACCGGACTATCTGGCAAGCCACAACTCCCAGGGATCAGGTGCAATAAGAGATGAGAAGATCAGAGGGGGATTGGTGTGGGGGGGTATGGACCATGCAGCACATATGATCCAGCCACAGCCTTGTCAAGCCAAGACTTGCGTATCGCAACAGCTGCAGAATCGAGCTGTCCGTAATCCGTTCAAGCAAAGAAGAAAGCAGACATGGGGTTAAGAAAAACAGCCAAGAGCAAGAGCAAGAGCAAGAGCAAGAATAGCCACGAAGGGTATCAATCGCGAAAGGTTCGACCGAGGGGCACAGAAATATTCATCCCACCTTTTTAACTTTTCTTTTCTCTTTTGAGAGTGATCACCAAGTCTCACCGGAGTAGGGTGACCAAAGGAAAATCCGGAGTACAAAAACTCAAAGGGGAGAAAAAGAAAAGACGAAGGAGAAAGGGGGGAGGTTAAGAGGGGGGGAGGAAGAGGAAGAGGGGCGGAGAGAAGTGGAAGATTATCGGCACTCACACTTACGGTTGGGGCTTCCGCTATATGAAAATTATAACACAACTGCCCCTCAACTCCATATGAGTCCGGCTTAAATATTAGGGAAAAGCCTATCTAGAATATCTCCTGCATCCTGCCTATACCAATCTTTATTTTTGTCTCTTTTTTTTTCCTTTTCAAATTTGATCACATAGTTCTTGGCGCATGTCGGAAGGGATTTATTGCACGACGACTAGGCGATATATTACTAGCTACAATTTATATAACGAGCTCTTATTGGACTCAAATCTCGATAGTCATGTATCTTATTGTTTCCATTTTCTGTTTAGCCTCCGTGGGTGCAGCCAGACACCGGGGTGACGGTTTCTCCCCTCCCACAGATCTATGTTAGCCACTGTGATACTTGTAGTAGATCAGTCATGAGATTCCTAGGTCCGAGATTTCCACCCGGCGAACTGAACCTGAAACCATTGAACCCATAGCAGGAGAGCGTTCTTGGGCGTTCATGAAGAACGGCCATCTGGTGGAGTACAGTGATGGCAGCCGATAACTCCACTAGGAGGAAAAGACGCAAAATCCATCGGCATAACCCCTCGCCGACCTGTAGCTGTACTAAAACAGTACAGGGGTGGGGTCGGATAGGGTAATAAAAAAAAATACCGACACGTTTTCTGTCCGCAATAGGTCATACTCGTAGGAACGCCGGAGATCTGGCAGCGGGCCAGTGAGTCGACATCATTGGGGCGCCGATCCTAGCGACGAACGTCATTTCAGACCCGAGCATTGGGGTCACGCGTGGGACCGTCGAAAACCCTGAAGGGCTGTACTCTGTAGTTGGTACCGTGGTGAATAGGCCGTGCGAACGGTGTTTTGTAACTGCACGAGTTTGATAAACCCGTGGACCCATCTCAAATAGAGAGGGAATCCCCCTGTCATACTCATGGCAAATGATTAGCCGCACAAGGAAGGAGGGAAAAAGACGTAATGAAACCGGCTCGAGCAGGAAAAAGCACGATTGTCTTGGGTGAAATGCGCAGCGAGGGCCTGATCTAGTTGGTCTGGACCCTCGAGGACCGTGTCCAACTCGGAATACTTCCTTTTTGTTTGTTGCATGAATACAAGTGTACAGGTAATTCCCTGACACATTCTGTTGGAGCGACCTGAACCGTCCGTGTGGGAGCGCATGGCTCCACGGCTCCTTTTTTTTCTTTCTTTCTTTGCGCTGAGGAAACCCAAGGTTGTAATATTGGTGTAAGACACAAGCGGTTATGCTGTCACCGATGACGATGGGTGTTTTTTATTATTTTGTTTTTTGGGGGAAAAAAAAATCTTCCATTTGCTGTTGTCGGTGTCGTTTCGCGCGATTCGAGAAGTGAGAGGTAGTTGTGTGGTGACAATGGTAAAGTCATCATGAAATAACATCGCGCGCCAGCAGCCAACTTTGATTTATATATGACTATCGAGACTGGGGCAGTTGTGCATCTTCGTCCTTTTTTTGGCCGTCGTCGTCACATTTAACAATCCACCAATCAGCGCCCGAGGAGTTAGCCATGACATCATCATGATGGATGCCGATTCAGCCTTTCCAGCCTCTGATGTCATCGGCCCCTGTGTAACGTAATTACCAAATTTACATTCACGATATCTCTTTTCCGGAGTACGGAGTACTACTTTCAGTGCAAATTCTAAAGTTAATTGTAGTATGTAGTGCTTGGTTTCCTCACGTCATATCAACATGGAAAGAGGACTTTGTACAAGGGCTATATCTAAAGTTGTACTAGCTATGCGGACTTCCAGCCCTGGAGAGTACTTAAGTACTTACTTAAGTAGGTATACGAGGAAGGGTCCATGATGTCAGATCACGGTGCATTTTGCACCCGTGGACGCTTTCTAAAATTCTCTTTCCATAGATATCCCATGGACTGCCTCTACTATGCAAAAAGGAAAACAACCTCAATCGAGGTGCTCCGTATTGAATTAGGCTTTTCCATCGGTAATTAAAACGTGCAGGAGCCCGAAAGATTCTTGCCGAAGTATGAACAAGGATGCCAAGTACCACCTCTAGTTGCAATAGTGTGAACGATGGCTCCAGGACAATTCCCCCGAAAAGCTGATTCAATGCGAATCGGCTCACGTTCAACACTGAGCCAATAACCCCTACATCAGCCCACCTTGCCATAAGGACTTCTACCAGTCACGTCCCGCGCAACCACATGTCTGCCGAACAATACGAGATCGCAGACTCTCCCAGCAGCCCAGGCTAGAGCATGCAGTAGTATCATGGGGTTACCTAGTCCGCTTACATTGCGGCATCCCAGCAGCCAAGATTATCTGCACAGGAAGCATTCCGCTTGGTCACCACGAGCAATCACTAGGCTACTGGTCTGGAGCCGAACGAATCACATCCACAGCTCCTCGGCAGGGAATATCACCGCAACAGAGGCTTGCAGCAAAACAGTGACTCGGACCCGATGCCCCTGCCACGGGTCATATTCGGCACAAGAAATTGCTTGACTCGGACTCTGTGGGGGTATGGGAACGCTTTGGGGACAGGGCCAAAGCCTCCTCTCTCCAACTGTCCCCAAGGCACCTCCCAAGTGCATGGCCCATGAACAGACACTAGATGTAGATCATAGAGAAATTGAACTGGAGAACGCCAAAATGATCATCCATACCCCGGACTCTTAAAGTCGATCGGCCTTCCAGAATGCTTACGTAAATCTCAACCTCGGTCCAACATTTTGGACTGTTGATCGCGACTCCCAACGAAATCACTCCATTTTGCGTACTACTCGAAGAGCCATCGCCAATTGCTCTTGGAAACTCCAAACCCCCAATCAAGCAAAAATGGCATCCAAGTCGGCATCCCGCGGCCCCGCCGGCATCACAAAGGCCTACCTCTTCACCTACAACACCCTCAACCTCCTCACCTGGGGTGCTTGTGTTGTTTACGCCGCCTCTCTCCTCCCCGCCAACATTGACAACCTACCCAATGTCTTCAACTTGACATTCTCCCCACTGCTTGCGACTCAGTCGCTCGCACTGCTGGAAGTCGTGCACAGCGTCGTCGGACTCGTGCGCGCACCATTCATGACAACCGCTATGCAGGTTGCGAGTCGGTTGTTGCTGGTTTGGGGAATCATGGCTCAATTCGGGGGACAGATTGTCGGTGCACGATCTACTCAACTGGGTGACTATGCCTACTTGGGCTGCGTCGCTGCTTGGGGTATCACGGAGGTTATTCGTTATGGATTCTTTGCTATCACCTTGTCTGGGAACTCGGTTCCCAGCTGGTGGACTTGGTTGCGGTAGGTATTTCTCATTGGCTAGGGAGTTTCGTTGCTAATTCCTGCAGGTACAACACTTTCTACATCCTTTACCCGATTGGTATCACCAGCGAGTGCACTCTTATCTACCAGGCCCTTGGTCCTGCTGCTGAGTTGAACCCGTTGTTCCAATACGCGCTGATTGCTATTCTGGTTATCTATGTCCCTGGTACGTTCAAGCACGATGCCTTGCCTGTTCAATGCTAACTTGCCAGGCTCCTATATCCTGTACACGCACATGATTGCCCAGCGACGCAAGGTTCTGCGTGGCAAGAAGCGTGCGGATTAGGCACGCTCACGATGCGCTGGTGGGATGCGCAGGATTGTGAGGGGTTCGAGCGGGCTTTGTGGACGAAGCCTGCGTCATGCAACAAACCCGAAGTTGTTCTGTTGGCTTCGATTGCTCATGTGTATTAATTTTTGCTTGATCTGATTGCTCCTATAATGATAAATAGACGTGGTTCAATCATCTTGCAACGCATGTTGCATTGTCCATACAACCAGAGTCCAATCATATGAGCATAGAGTTAGTTAGATACTAGACGCCAGCAATCTTATCATAATTCTCGCATGATATCCTGTACAGCTTTGGCAGCAAATCGTTTGCGCTCGGCCTCCGGCAGGTCAGAGCCCATATCTATACTCAGGTCAGTCAAGTGGCTAAGGAAAGGCCAGTCAAAGAAGCATACCTTTAATCGCCTGCATGCGCATCATCAGCGATTCCATCGTCTCAACGTCAATCTCTTTATCACCGTCATCTTCATCTTCATCCTCATCACCATCACCGCCACCTCGCTCAATTGCCATTCGCAAACCAAACATCTCACGCTCAAGCTCGTGAACCTCATTCCCAAACCCACGAGAGCCATCCATACCCAGAAGTTGGTCTTCAAGACCATCCTCGGAGTCTGCATCGTCCTCAACACCAGCACTGGTCATAGACCAATCATGAGTCTCGAGAACTTCCTTGATCCTCGGCATACCCTCTCGTTCTAACGACATTAGCAAGACCCAAACACAAGGAATAGACATCCATACCTCCATATTGATTTCTCGTTTCTTCACCCCCCTCTTTGGGATCCCACTCAATAACCTCCCACCCCAGTAATCCCATATCATAAAATTGATCCTCCCACCACCCAACCGACAACGGAACCACATCCCCAAGATCATCACCCAGATCATCCCCAGTCTCCTGCCCATTTGGCCCAGACTTTGTTGCTGACGACGCAGCCACTTTCCTCGCCCCAACTAACACCAATACCCCAGGAACATCACCGATACTCCCGCGCTCTTCGTCGATCTTCTCTTTAACAGCGGCAATACCGCGCATTACATCACGCAATGCGCGTACATCCTCTCGCTCAGCTATGTCATTTTCAGCATTTGGATCCGGAGGACCATGTTCAGGCGCATGGGCGCAAACGACCAATGCGCCGACGGCCTCGCGAACAATCTCAGCTTCTTCGCTTAGGAAGTCGGTTTTCCATTGCTCGGTTGTATCAGATAGAGGAATCTCATCGACCCAGACTGGGACCTCGGTGTTATAGTATTTCGTTTCCAGGCGGAGAGGACTGTGTGTTGTGTAGCCTGCGAAGGTGACTCTTTCGGGCGCTTGTTCTGTTGGCTGTGGTGGGTTGGTGACTGGAACCCCAGTCAGGGAGTGTAGAAGAGGCGGGATAATCGATTCGGACTGGGTTGTTGGAGCGAGGATTAGGAGGCGTCGAGGATTGGGGATGTTTTTGGCTTTGGGCGTTGCGGTTGCGGCTGCGGGGTTGCTTGAGGCTGAAGAGGTCATTATGGTGGTTGAGCTTCAGCTAAGCATATAATTGACAGTTGGAAGGTCCAATTGGTTTTTTTGATTTGGGACAGGATCGCCAATATGGTCGGGGTTTCAGTGCTCGTGGGCAGGTGGTGAAGGAGAAAGTTCAATGTTGCTCCCCGCACCGAAAATGGCAGATAATTTGCGACACTCAATTTATGACGTTGCCGACGGTTCCCAATCTACATGTAAGAGATTGCAACCAAATCCATTGCTCTCTGTTCAGCTTCTGAGGATAAGTCGTGATGCTACGAGATTGACCTCGGCGTTGGATTCCCCAGACACCTCTCAGTCTAACCTAGGCTCGAGCTCACGCGGCTCTCCAGTTTCAGATGGCAAAGCCAAAGCCCCATACGAGCTATCATATGTCGGGTATCGATTTATGATTGAATTGAATGGTGATAAGACGATGCTCTTGAAAGTCGACATTTTAAGACTCGGCATAGACCAAGCCCGCATAGATTTACCCTGACCAAAGAAAACACAAAAGAAGAACGCCAACCACTCTGAGTCTGCGAGGCCTTATAACTGCGACTTCTCTCACACTCAACCCCGGCCGCGCTGGCCACGCGCACGCTGCACGGTGGCCTTACCACGCGCCAAACCGACACCGCGCCCGCGCTGGCCTCGTGAACGGAACATGGGGGCATTACTAGAAGAGAGAAAAAAGCGGATTAGCAGTTGTCATGGTAGAATAAGCGTTTGCAAGGCGTGTATTGCGAGCTAAGTGTGACATCGATATCAGGAACGTACCGGAGCATATCGGGGACAATGAAGAATCGCACGTGGCTGCCGCGAATGTAGACCTGGTCGAGATGGGAGACACGGCCGTCGCGGGCGGTGACAGTGATATCCTTGAGCTGAACGTTCATGTTGTCCTCGGCTGGAAACGAATGTCAGCATGGTTCTGCAATCAGGAACTGTAGCGGTGTAGGTCGATTCTCTTCAAGGAGGCGCCTCCAACCACGGAAGAATTTGAGCACACACCTTCCAAAAGCTTCCCCCGGTAGACGACACCGGATGTGATTTCGAGAGTCACGACATGACCCTAATGAAATGGGTTAGCTTGCTCTATCGCGCGCTGTCCGACAGATATTCAAGTCCACGAGTGTGCTGCATCATTGCGACAAACTCAATAGCCCAGAGACCGTCTTGGGGGGGAGGTAACGCACCTGCGCTTCGTTGAGGAGCTTAATCGGGATACCGATGGTGGAAGTGAGCTTGCCCATCTTGACGAATGTGTGATGGCAAGGAGGAAACCCAAAAGGACCGAAGAAATTGAAACCGAAGCACAGAAACCTTCCCGAGTAAAAATAAAGGGAATGGATCAAGTCAAGTGGTGGTGGATGGTGGGACGGGTAGAGAGGTGCACAGAGGTGAGTTTTGCAGCTAACATCCTTTCCGCTTTGAGTTCTTCTCACCAAACACCCTCCGACGACCAACTTCACCACCACGCCACGAAATGCATTTCCAATAACCAACACCCAGACAGAGCCTTCACAACAGCCCTAGTACAAATCAATCATGGCAGGATCTCCCAATTCCAACCTGAGGGGCTTCAACTACGCCGTCCAGACCCTCCTCAAACAACCCTCCCAATTCCTGCCTCACCTCACGATCCCAACCTTCACACATATCCCCGAGAACCTCGGCCCTCATCTTGTCCCAAAGAAGGACCTACACCAACGTACACCCTCAATCCGTGCTCTGGTGGTAGATAAGGACAATACTCTCTGCGCCGCAAAGACAACAACCTTCCCACCAAACATCCTAGCAAAGCTATCTGCCCTCCGCAACAGTCCAACATCCCCATTTCAAACCTCCACAAATCCAAACTCAATTCTTATTGTCTCGAACCGTGCCGGCAGCCACAGCACCTTTGACAATGAAGTACGCGATCTAGAAGCTCAGCTCGCGCATCTGCATATTCCTGTTTTTCGACTCCCACCTGGCACAGAGAAGAAGCCTTTCTGTGGGGACCAGGTTTTGGCATGGTTCAAAGAACGCGGGGTTGTTGAGTCATCGCATGAGATTGCAGTTGTAGGTGATCGACTGGGAACGGATGTGCTTATGGCGGGGATGATGGGCTCGTGGAGCGTTTGGTGCAAAGAGGGTGTGTTTGACGTTGGCGAGGAGGGGAAACCAGAGCGTAATATTCTGGAGAAGATGGAGGTCTGGATTGAAAAGCTCCTGCGAAACAGGGGCCTTGAAGCCCCTTCGCCGAAAGGATGGGAAGAGAAGGCCTGATTGTAATATATGAATAAGATACCCCCGATTTAATAGAATCTTGAATACTCTACATCCTACAAGAAGTGCGATGCGATACAAAATGGATTAATTCAGAGCGTAGGGAAATCCCCCCAATATCGTGTACCACCAAACACGCAGAAGATATCACAACTCTGCGCTGGGTTGTCGGACCCAGACGGGTGCCGAAGGGGCCGCTGTGCAAAATCGACTCCAAGAAGAATGACCATTGTAAACACAAAATGGGGAGGGAGTTTAATGTCCCATCAGACAAAAGGAAAAAAATACCAAAAAAAAAGAAAATCAAGGGGAATGGAGTCGAAGTCCAAGTCGGTCTGTTTGGCATAACCACGTAAGAAAAATCAAAAATCCCGGTCAATAGATCATAGAAGAAAAAAAGGGAAAAAAGAGTAAAATTGACCGGGTGAAAAGAATACTGAATTCAACCGGAGCAGCCGGGAAAACAGTCCAAAAGTTGAATGGAAGAAAAATGGAAGAAGAAAAAAACGCCTCAGGACCGGCCCCAGAAAAGAAAGGGTATTAATACAAGACACAAGGGTATGTCACGCAAGAAGAAAAATGAAACCCAAATCGCCAAGCCATCGCCAGCGAGACGGAAAATCGAGTCATGCGAGTCATGAGGTTTTGCCAAACATCGAGACTCGAACGAGAAGAACCCCAAACCCAAACCCAAAACCCAGCATAAGCGCCACATGCACTCCAGAAAAAGCCGTGAAACATCAATTGACAAAAGAGAAGACTGACAGTTCATGGTTGATGATGGCTCATGAAGTAGGCAAACCCTGCGAGTTGATTTCGTCCAGGTTGGTAATGTCATGAGTGTAATCTTTGTAGTCACCCATTCCCGGAGAGGGGTGGGATAGGCCATGCATGGGTAGTTCAAAGGTAGGGGTTTCGTGAGAGACGAAGCTGACTTGATGCTTCGAGTACATGTCCATTGAAAGACTGTCGTCGAAACCAGAATGCTGATCGTGCGAGAAGCCGTACATGTCAGATGAGCCGTGCGGCATGTTGGACAGGGGTGGGGAGTGGTTCGCGATCAATGGATCAGCAGGACTGACGCTAGAATAGGGGGATGGAGCGTGTGAGCCCATGGTTGAGGGCTCTGTTGATCCACCAGAGACGAAGTTGAACTGTGGTGGCATGTTGGCGACGGGGGTAGAGTCGCCTTGTCCTGCGTTGCTGAACATCGGGCTAGCAAAGTCTGATGGGGATCCGGTTGTCGTAGCTGACATGGGGTTTGTTCGGAAATCGAGTCCGTATCCCTGCGTATCAATTCGGAGGTCGGTGGGGAGCTGATGAACGGACTGTGGCACGGGGGCGTAGATTCCTGCCTCGGTGTGGTTGAAGGGAGGAGGAGGTGGCGGTGGCACATGGAAAGAGGACATGGGACCTTGGAGAGTCGAAATATCAACTGCGACAGGCACAGAGCGGCTTCGTTGACGCTTGTGACCGCGGGCTGCTGGCATATTGAAACCCAAGTGGTTGCTGTCCTGGTACAAGTTCAAGTAAGGGGATGCAGCGAACTGGTTGGGCTGCGATGCGGGTCGCTGGATGAACGGCGGAGACATTGCGGGTGGCACAGCAAAGCTGTTACTGCTGTTGTTGTTATAAGCCAGGCGATTTTGGAAGGATTCCAAGGACACAAGCTTAGCAAGCTGAACGCTCAAGACCTTGGGATGGCCTCCCAGATGATGAACCATGATCTGGCTTGCTTGCTGTTCTTCGGTGAAATCACCACACTGGTAGAAACCTCCAGAGTTCGAGGAATCCATGTAGAAGTGCGGTGGGCGGTTCAGCTCAACGACAAGGCCACCAGGTCGGGGTGGTGCGCCGTTTGGGCCAGGGTTGGGATCCCCGGTTTCCAAAGTGATGTTTTTGATGTAGGCAAACGGGTATTCGATCTTATAGCCAGCAGCGTCATTGTTGATGTAATAAGTCATGCAGGCCTTGTCTGGCGAATAAAACACAACCAGATCCATGGCATTTTGTCCAATGCGTCTCCAGCTACCCACAGTCAGGGAGCGACAAGTGAAGTGAGAGATCACTAGCAAAAGATCAGCAAACTGTGCATAATATGCCAGGGGGAATCTCAAAACGTACCAACTTTCCCGGACGGGTTAGTTTCACTTGCATACATGCTAGGGGGGCCGTATGCACCAGCACGGCCAAAGGGATCTCTCGCCCCAGGCTTATTGGGGTCGAACTGCATCGCAAGATAGTGGCGCATAGATTCTGGAATGGAATCGCATCCTTCGCCGGTTTCGATGCTTTTCTTGGCCAGCATCTTGATTTTGGCACGTCTAACATTCGGTCAGTAAATAATGCCAGAACAATTGGCTAGCCCAAATACCTACCGATTCTGGAACCAAATCTGGACCGAGCGCTCAGTCATGTTAATGTCCGAAGCAATACGCTCTCTGGTCGCAGCGGTGGGAGTCGGGTTTTTGTTGAATTCGACCTCCAGGAGGACAAGTTGATCCTGAGTAGCCCGTTGACGTTTGTTGTTCTTTTGCTGCTGGGTCAGGGTGCTCTTGCGTGGAGGGCGGCGCGCGGAGGAGTGGGCCGTGGCACTCGAAGTCGATGGGGAAGGCGTCGAGTCAGGCGGCGAACATGAGTCCGGCGCGGATGCGCCGGTTGGGTAATGCATCTCTGTCAACGAAGACATAATCCAAGCTGTCACGGAGAGCCTCGCGCGACTTCGGTGTCCTTGTAATGATCAAAGGGCTTTTTTTTGTTGGTGTATATAGGGGAGTTTTTGTTGGAAGATAAAGCGAGTAAATGTGTGACGATCCGGTCGACAAGTGTTGAAATAAGTGTGGTTGTGCGGCGACAGACGGATAGACAAATAGTCTGAATGTTGTTTTCCTCTCGAAGCAGCCTCAGGCGCGAGAGGGAGTAATGAATGGAAGTCTGGCGTAAGGATCGAATGGCGTCCACGTCAGAGATTGGGGAGGTTGGGCGAAGGGCGCGTCGCAGAGGCGTCCAGCAAAAAAAAAAAAACGAGGGGATAAATAAAAAGGCTGGCCTAGGCAGCGGATAAAGAAGGGCAGGGGACCTTCTTCGTTTTCTCGATATGTCGAGTCGATTGGAATCGCAATGCCCAGGTTGAATCGATCAACGGGGCGGGAACGGGGGGGAAGCCGTTGAGGAAACGAAGGGCAAAATTGAGAAAGAGCGGTACGGTCGTCGTGAAAGAATGAAACGAACGACCTCAAGAAAAGAACGTAAGAAAGTGGGCAAAAGGGCTGGCAGAAAGAGTGTGAGAGGGAAGAAGAAGTCAGGAGATGGGGCGCTGACTACTCATGGAGAACCGGACCAAGGAACTCTACGGTGCAAAGCAATTCCCACTATTGGCACCTCGTGGAGCTAGGGCCCCATTGTTTTTTTTTCCCCTTCGCCCTCTCGCCTTTTTTTTTTTCTTGCCAGGGCCTCGATGTGTTCTTTTTTTGGATGATTTCCGGTTCCTACCATGGCGTCGATTCCCATCTGGTTGGTCTATGGGGAGGGGGGGAGACGGGAAATCCTGCTTTTGGCCCCTGCGTTTTCCTGCATGTACCCAAGCAATTGTCACAGTCTGAAGCAATGAGACCGCACACTATTTACGAGGGGCAATCCCCTTACGCGACTCGTACATTGTTGTTGTCCGACGTTCTGTAACACTTCAGGAGAGGCCTGTCATGGCATTGTGGCGTCGGGCCCAAGAACCCAAACCAAACATCGCGCTCATACTAGTTAACTAACTATCCAGACAATTCAATGCGAACGGCACGTGAGATTCGCGGGGAATCTGAAACATCGGCAGTGGTCTCGATCAAACCTGATAAATTAAATGTTCCCATCTCATCTGTCCAGGGCTGTGCCAGGCTGGGCAGAGACTTTACTTTTCATAGTTTCCCCTGATTCGGCAGTGAGGTCCCTGGGTGCCACTGTTAGACTCCCACGGGTCCAGGGGCTAACAACGGAAATCGGCCAATAAGCATGCAGTTACACGTGCAGTCCCGTGGTTTGGACTCAGGTACCCGCCGCCGCCTGGGTGATTATGATTGGTTCGTACTAGTGCCGATGAGCTGTCACCCAAACCCCGAGTCTCTGGAGTCTTGGTCTGGCCTCTGCGTGGACTTTGGTTCCCACGATTGTATACGCAGTACCAGTGGTTCACTCCACGAGTTTGGAGTACTTTATTCTATTTCAAGAGTAGCAAGTTCATCCGTCTTCATTATGGAAGGGATTCCAGCTACATGTCAAAGGCAAAAGGTAAAATCTTGCGGAGGCACGTGTATGCCCACAGTCCTCCGTACCTTTGATCCTGGCCTATCCTTGTCCACCCAGTTATGTTCCGGCTACTGCATGCAGTAATCATCCCATTCGACGTACCATATCTTTAATGATTTCCACGCAAGATCCCGACCCTGCGATAGGCACCTCGATACATCGATTCATAACTCATGAGCATCCAAAAATAATCTCAAAAAAAAGACAAAATTCCGCTAGTGAGAATACAGTACGAGTATTAGAATATGAAGAAATTCGCCTCTCGATCAAGCGTCTGAATGGCGCCATCGACGAGAGATACCCCCTCTTTCAACTTCACAGACCCACGCTCCAACTGCCTGAGCGCATCAGTCGTCTCCCAGATCCGTTCAATCAACACCATGGCTGCATTACGCTGTTGTTCACGATAAAATGCCGTCATAGATTCATGCTTTTGTCGAACCCAGACCCGATCTTCGGCCGACACAGCCTCCCGTGCAGCAAGATAGAAGGGCTGCGGAAGGGAGGAATCAGGCCCACACCCTGTAGCAAGGTGATCCATCAAACGAAAACACACATGCACCAGATATTGGACACGCGGTGAGCACGTTTGATCTTGAAAGACACGACGCGCCAGCAAAAGATGTGCAGTCCAGTAGAAGCATTCCGTCAAAATATCCAACAGCGTGCGATCGCACCTCGCGGGTAGAGTCCCCGTATATCGAGAACCCCACGCCCGAAGCTCGGTGTCCAGTTGAAAAGCTTCGCTGAGAACCTCCCCGCCGGGACGCTCGGTAACGTCGCATGCCAAGTGTGCGATCCGGACGAGGAAACACATCAGTGGCTGTGGACACCCCGTCATTTTATGAAACGATGGCTCGGTTTCATCCCAGTGATGTTGATCGGGTTGGCTGAGGATGAAATTTTGGGGCGCGTACGGTCTGCGCTGGCGTGAAATAGCGAGCATCACATCAACCATTCCATAGCGCTGGATGGCCATTCGCGCGATCGGATTCTGTGGTATGGACTCGAAGTAGCCGAGTGCTTGCATGAGCCAGGATGCGCATTTGACGTGCGGCTCTAGCACACCGTCTGCGGATTGCGCCACTACGATTCCTTGAAGGACGACGGCTATTAGAAGGGCCTCTCGTTCAGACTTCTCGATCACGATCGTTTCTGAGCTCGGGGTGCTGTCGAGGCTCAGGAGCTTTTGGCCAAGGGTTCTCAACATTCTTTGTTGGCGCTTGGCTGCGAGGTCAACGCTTGCGAGACCGAAGTTCAGCATATGTTCGGTTGATATGCAGACGATGGTCTCGAGGAGGATTGGTGATGACAATGCCGGTATTGAAAGCTGGCGGTAGGGGTTCTCTGGGCCGTCCAAAGCTGGGACATTTGTCGAGACCATCCTCACATCTGGGCAAATGTTATTTTAGATACTTAGGCCTGCTTTGCACAACACATATCCACATACAATATTCCCACGCTGACTTCTCTTCCGCCGATTCAAAATGTGTACTTGTGAAGAGTGCGGACGGTTGTTTGATCAAGCTTTGTTCCTCGACTCGAGGATGTTTAGTACGAGGCTTGTGCCTTGTTTCCATTGACTTCGTGGGCTGAGCCCACTTCAACCCCGACGGATATGTGCATTTTACATTTCTTGAAGCACAAAAGGAGCATGTTGGATGTTGCTCCTCGCACTTGTTATGCTTTTGTCGACATTGTAGACATCCTGTTCACATAAGCGACTGGACTTTTTCACGACAACCGTTGTTATGCTCAAGTGAGAATACCTGTTTTCGAACGCGACTGCCTCTCGCTTCGCATGTTCGTCGAGAACTAGCAGTGATCGACATGTATGTCATTAGGGAAGCCTCTACGAGCTTGTTTCCCCGCGTGTCTCTCTAGTAATGGACGGGCCGGTCACATGATCGGCGGCCAATGAAACTCTTTTATTCCTTCTGTATCGGGCTTAGTGCCATGTCATTCTGGAATGAAATCACGAAATTATGTGGAGCTGACTTCGACTTATAACCAGGAAGATGATAATCAGTTCATCAGTGAGATCTTTGGTTAGTATCTAGAATATCCCAATCAGCCATGGACGTCATGGCGATATGCAGCGGAAATTTCATCCCAGCGCCGTACTTAACTACTGGCGGGAACTTTGGAACATCACCGCCATATATATACATTGACACGAGGTCTAGAGGTCAAGCAAGCTTCTAAGCTGAAACTTTAGAATCAACTTGGAAAATGACAATATCGATTACGTTGCAGGGGCTGGCACCTGGGCAGGGATAAGAGTTTAGAAAATCCATGGATGTAAAATCGATCTACGGGCGAAGCGGAATAATTTGAGAAAAATCCAGATATATCACCTGCCCAGGTGCGCAAAAGAGCAGCCGTGGGGGTCGCTTTGGAAGCGAAGCTCTAGCTACTTGATTACACAAAGCCAAAATCCATTCATTTATGGTCACATCCATAGATATATCCACGGGCCATCCCTTAGTCACATTCACCTAGAACCTTCTCAATCACACGAACAGTCCGATCAACAATCATCCTGATCTCATCTTGTGTGGTATTGTAAGGAGGAGCAAGAATAATGTGATCCCCATTGACACCATCAGCACCACCACTTCCAGGCATCAAGGAAATTGCA
Organism: Penicillium salamii; assembly: GCA_911197225.1. Classification (NCBI taxonomy): domain Eukaryota; kingdom Fungi; phylum Ascomycota; class Eurotiomycetes; order Eurotiales; family Aspergillaceae; genus Penicillium; species Penicillium salamii. The sequence goes on along the minus strand of CAJVOY010000131.1, from coordinate 721,982 downwards.
TATTCAGGCTTGAGGCCTGTGGTGTGCAGAGTCCACGAAAGAGCTTTGGATGGTGGATAAGACTCCTTAGTCTCTCTATCTTGGACAAATTCCATCTGCCAGAGGTTAGCAAAAACCTCGAAGCACAGTTATCGAAGACTTACAGCCCAGAATAATCCCCTGCCACGGATATCGCCGACATGAGGGTGTTTGTCCAAGCGTTCATGAAGAAGCCGACCCAGGTATTCACCCATCTCCCGAACATTGGGAAGCAAATTGTCTTCCTGGATGATCTGTTGCACTCTGTAGGCAGCTGCACAGGCAACAGGGTGCCCTTGATATGTTTGACTGTGGACAAATGCACCTGTTCCCTTGTTTAGAGTATCAACGACATGTCTGTTGATGAGAAGCCCAGCAATAGGTGCGTAACCAGCGCCCAACCCTTTAGCGATGGTTTGTAGATCTGGAACAACACCTTCCTGTTCCCAGGCGTGAAGGGTGCCGGTACGTCCCATACCAGACATGACTTCGTCCAAAATGAAGAGTGCCCCGTGTCGCTCACAGACTGCTTTGAGGGCTTTGAGATAGCCAGGGAGCGGTGGAACACACCCAAGGGTCTATCAAGTGGTCAGTCATTTAGGTATATCCATGGAGGAATGATATACTCACGGCACCTGGCATTGTTTCGGCCACAAAAGCGGCAACGGTGTTTGGGCCCACCCTCTGGAACTCATCTTCTAACTCTTGGGCTAACCTTGCTACATAATCTTCAGTAGCTTCATTCAGCTTCATTCCGCGATAGGGATAGAATTGTGGAACATGGCTTATGTTTTGGGAGAGGAGGCTTTCATAGATTCTTCTCCGTGAGGCGTGGTGTCCCACAGCGAGTGAACCAAGTGTGTTTCCATGATAGGATGAGTGTCGAGAGATGAACTTCACCCGCCTGGGCTCTGGAACAGATAACTCTGTGAAATACTGAATCGCCATCTTGACAGCTGCTTCAACAGCCTCCGTACCTGTATAAATGCAAACTTGTCAGTCATGGATCTTGTTCAGGGTTCGTGTGTATATTTTCGCACCTGAGCTGACGATATAGGCTCGAGACATTACGCCCCCTGTAGATTCAACTAGAAGCTTTGAGAGATTCTCAGCAGCAGTATTGGTAAAGTAAAGAGAATAGCAGTAAGGTATCTTCTTTAGCTGGTCGATGATAGCTTCATGGACACGTTCATCGCTGTGGCCCAGACAAGAAACCGCTGCACCGCAAGTGGCATCGAGGATTTCGAGCCCCGTATTGGTCACAAGGTAGCTTCCCTTACCACGGACAACACTCAAAGGCTCTCTATGTAGCTGGTGGTACAAAACCCCACTCGATTGCTGAGAGGTGAGACCGTCGGGCTGCTTCTCTGACGAGCGAGGCATGCTCACAGACTCAGTATCCAGTGTATAGTCTCCCATGGTGGCCTTGATTCGATAGACGCAGTGAAAATTTTGTCTGAAATGAGTCCACCTCGGGGAAGATGTAATATCTTGAATGAGATGAATCGTAAAGAACGGCCGTGTCGGGTTCGAGCAATATATAGACGCATGTTCTTATGAGCACGGTTCTAGCTCACACCAGAAGATTGTCAAATATTCAGATGAGAGAATTATGATTGGCTCAAGTGCCTTCGTCGAGCAGTTGGAGTTCATACTTCTCCACGATAAGCTATTCCCAATGAGGAAATCCTTGTCGGACCCGCATTCGAGGACTGCATGAATACGATAGGTTCGGCAAAACATGGGATAGAGCTCATTGATAAGAAAATCACTTGTGATCAGACCCCCAGGGTCGATTTTTGATTGACCTTGTGAGTGTATGTAGATGCGGAGGGGAGTAAGAAAAACCGAAAAGAGTAAAAAATAGCCAATCCCAGGCTCCAAGCCCCGAAGAAAGGAGGTTTACCGACAGGCTCCTTCTTTTCGGACTGCGAGAACTTTAGAAGCGAGATAGCTACGAAAAAAAAAATCAATGCATGTCATCATATGGGGCCGGATCATCGGATCTTCTGCATTCTATGGGCTTCAAGGTGGATTGGAAAGCTGACGGGCCAAGAGCGACAATCGCAACTTCGAATATACCTTTCCATACATCTTGCAAATTATTAAAGAGAGAAGTATGATGATTGCGTTCAGGCACTGAAATCTTCCCATAATATTGCATGCGGAGCCCAGATGCCAACGGAATGATCATTCATGAGTGTTGGGAGAGAACAAGCTAAGCTGCTGCTTCATAGGACAAAAACCCTCAATCAATGTCGCGTAATTGTCATGTTAGAGACCCAAGGTCACACGAAAGGAGAACAAAACGGCCAGGACAACTTGATTCAGCGAGGTAGATCTTGTTCCATATGCCACTGTATCGTTTCCCGCAATCCATCTTGCAGTCTGACAACCGACTCGCTGTCAAGCACTTTTCTAGCAAGGGTGATATCGGATCGACGGACCGACGGATTATCGCCAGGTGATGGAAGATACGAAATCGAAACTATTGGACGACTAGTCATCCGTGAGACAGGTGTCGGCATGGGATATCGGTATCGCCACACCTTATTTTAAGGGTTTTGTTTGAAGTGCAAAGTTTATCACTCTTCACGGAAAGAGAACTGAATTGAATTCCCTTCCGAGTCCATCACATTGGACAAGTCATCAAGATTCTGGCGCAAGATCGATGCGATGCCGCCTCTTGTGCTCATCCAAAATCTTCAGCACAGCTTGATTCAGATTGTCTAATGAAACGGACGTAAACGGAGAATATCCAGTCCTTTCCGTCAAATCGAAGTCGGCGTTGACTCGTCCAGTGGCGAGCAAGAGTTGGATTGCTTCAATATTGCCCTTCTCGGTAGAAACCATAAGAGCCGTGCTCCCCTGCCTGTCCTTGGCATCCGGCTCCGCCCCTTTGTCAAGAAGCATTTGCATGATATGCGTCCGTTGACGTTCTGCGGCTCTCACCAGCGGAGGGATGCCGGCTTTGTTTGTAATGTTCGGATCAATTCTCTCGTCAGCAAGAAGTAGACTCACAGCATCTGTGTGTCCCTCGCAAATAGTATTCATCAAAGCCGAATCCCCAAAGCAAGGTACTTCTGCTGGATCCACTTGAGGCATCGCAAGAAGTATTTTCATGATCTCCACGTTTCCGTTACTCGCAGCTTCCAGGAAAGCAGTAGGTCCAAAGCAGGATTTGGTATCAACTTCCAAACCCTCAATACTGATGAGGCGGTTGAAGATACTCATACTCCCACTGGAAACCGCTTGCATCAGAGGCGTTTGCCTAAACACATCCCTGGAGTTTGGATCTGCTTTCCCGGTGCGCAGTATCTCTTCCACTGCACTCTCTGCTCCCGAGCCAGCTGCGACCGTTAAAGGCGTTCGCCCGCGGTTGTCTGGCCGATCAACTTGGATGCCCTCGACAGAGAGCAGTGCCTTGACAACGGCAAGATGATCACCCCTTATGAACTGATCAGTGCCCGGAGAGATTCTGGAGAATGTACCCCGGTCGATATGATGCACGGCCTTGCCGGCTGCCCAAAGGAGAGGAGTGCGGAGGTCCTTGTCAGGTGTGTTGGGGTCCGTTTCTTTCGCAGATAACAGAGCTGAGACGACGTCTGCATGTCCGATCTGGGCTGCCCATGACAAAGGAGTTCTGCGATCTGAGTCTATGATGTTGGGATCGGCACCCTCGCTCAGGAGGCGAATGCAGGCAGCCAGCTTGCCTCGCTTAGCAGCCCAAAATAAAGCTGGTTCGAGGGTATTTTGAGAGTGATTTTTGTAGATGATCGGGTTGAGGACCTGGTGAAAAAGGTGGGAGTTTGAGCCAAGGAATTCAAGTCTCTCAAAGATGGGAGGAGATGAATGGCGATCGACGTGATTAATTCGTTGGGGAGAGCGGGTAAAGACATTGCGATGCCATCCGCAGGCGGGAGATCGTCGATGCGCGTAGCGTACGAGTAGAAAAAATTCCCTGATCCACCGACTTTTGATCCTAATCCCAGGCTAGCCTACGCTCCGGTGTGCAGACGGCTGTGGAGCTAGGAGTGTTGCAAAGGAGTACGGAGTTGTGAAATTCGCAAAAAGCAATCAAAATGAAAGACGAAAGAGACCAAGTCGCTTGAACTTCGAACCCCACCGCAAAAGTCTGGAGAAGTCCCTTTCTCGACTAATCTCATTAAGCTGTTCTGAATTATTCAGACTGATGTGAGGTAACTGTCGGGATCTGCTTGGCCAGCGACCCTGTTTGGGATGACAGGGCGTGTTTGCTTTGATAGAGTAGATAGACGATCCTCTCTCCTCTCTCTCCTTCTTTTCCCCGTCCGCTTTTTGATGAGAGAATACAGTATATATTCATCATTCTTCTTCATAGATTGTATTCTATCAGTAACACGTCGGGAAAATAGAATCGAGGCATAATTTTGTTCATGCGCGCTATGGTCATGTAAATTAATGTACAGACGCAAACCAGGAAAGGCTAGGAGCGACCAGCGTTCCATAACCAGTAAAGAGTTCAAGATTTCACCCCAATGTGCCACATGTGCACAGGTGCTTAGGGTAATGATCCGTATCGTTGGTCCTGTATGGCAGTGCCGCAGATGTTCTAGCGCAAATTAGCATGCTTCTAAATCCGTAGGTCTAGAAGGAAAGGAATTTAATACCTTGCGCCTCAGTCTGAAGTCTTCGTACAGCCCCAGCCAAAGATTTCGAGTATGGCAGTCATCTTGGCGTCCAGTTGATGGGTCGAATGCACAAGGCGGTTGTGCCTTTTCAACTACTGTCTTGCCGGCCTCAATCCAGGGCTAGAGAATGAAGTCAGCATCTCCAGCGAAAACAGGAATCAATAATTGACACCCGTACCTTGGGAACAGGCCAGTCGGAAAAGTGCACATATTTGGCTTCTTGAAGAATTCTCTCGGCATCCCATACTTCCTTCGGATTTCCGAGATAGGCAAAATGGGCATCAGAGCGCAGCTCACCACTGAGAAGAATGTATGGACGGTGCGGAATGGTTTGTGCAGTGTCGCCGTAGATCTGATTCATAATCTCCATATCAAATGTTGTGCTAGAGTTTGCTTCAGAGATCGCTTCCATCATGTGCGTGAAATCATCCTTGGAAGGCTCAATAAGAATCACAGCAGATGTAAACAGCTTGTCTGTTGGGTTTGCCCAGTAAGCCCTTGGCATTGCCACGGAGTTTGATGGAGCCAAGAATAATTCATCCATGGGCTGATATCATGTCAGAAGTGATCAACCAAATATCCAGTTTACTCGAATTACCTGCGAAATCGTGGCGTCAGAGTCTAGGTTCAAAACGCGATCATATTCGGTTTGGTTGAAAGCGAGTAATTTGGTGTAGCTCTTCGCCCAAGGCGCTGGAATATGCATTAGTTCCATCTCCAGACAACCTTTTGAAGGTGAGACAACTAACCACCGTTGCCTCCTCGTAACTGAACTTGGATAGGCTTGAGCTTCACTCCGTAGTTATCACGCGCAAAACGAAGCATGCGGCTTTCTTTTGAGTCATGGTTCTGGGGTGAAGTGAATTCGGATGCGTACAAGAGTACACGATCGGGTTTGCTTCCAAGGCGATGAAGAGCTTCAAAGATCATTAAGGAGTTGCAAAGATAAGATCTATCCGTGGCATATTGTGTGTATGCAAATCGCGACCAGTCGACTTCCTTCCCGTGCACAAAACTGAACGTTGACCCGATGCGACTTGAAGCAGTCGAGGTGCTGGGGAGCTGTGACAGAGTCACGTATCCAAGTAAAAATGAGACCAGCACAAAGATGACTCGAAGGAGTCTGGGAGATAAGGCGACCATGGTCAACATGGTCGCTTGACTTCTCGAAGTCACTTGAGGGGAGTATTCGGCTTTTTCGGCCTGTGATTTCACATCCGCACGTTTGCAACCATTGATTTCGGACTTTTGGGGATTGAAAGTCCCATGCGAGAGGAGTTGTGGGAGAAAGGAGAACTTTGAAGTGTCAGCTCTCTACGTTCCCAACATCGCCATGCCCGCCTATGAGAGATCGGAGTTGTGAAATTTGGTGGCTAAGCGCCTGCTATGCACGATCCGACACGCGCTAAATTGGGATGGTGAACACTGATTGGCGTTAAAACGCCGCCAACGTTCTTTCGCCTCTAAATGGACACGAGTTGTGGAGACTCTCATGGCCCATCAGAACTGCCAAAACACAGTCTGGCGCAATGCATCGCAACTTCCCCGAAATCTGCCTGATAACGCCGCTGCAGCAAGTTTAGAGACTAAATCCACTACTTAAGGGCGCTTAATTCTCAGTCTAGAGGGTTTTCTATTTTAGGTGTGTGGGCTTGTTGGCGTAGGAGAGAACCTGACCGATATCATGATCTTGAATCCTTCGTCTACTTGTTTTGTTTTGTTTTGGAGGTTGTTTTGCTCGTTGAAGTTTGAACTGGTCGGACATAAAATCTCGGAGAGTTGTTTGGGCGAAGAGGAGTGAAGTTGGATACCCTCACTTTGTGACATGTCAAATCAACACTGAAGCCTTGATCACACACTCTTTCAATATTCATTCTCGGGTTACCGCTCATTGATCGGTTAGTGAACTACCTCACTGAATCTCGGTCTACATTGCGGGGCTTTAGACCTCCAGGATATCGAGAAAATGCTAACGAGAGTCCTTTCTCTTAGGGATGAAGTTTCCAGGACATATCTTCGCCATTTTGACCTTGTCCATACAAGCAGCCCAATGCACTGGCCCCCGACAAATGACTTGGTCCAACAAGACCTTTGGACCCGATGGCCCCTGGCAAGCTGTCAACGTTATCGTGGGGAGCAACAACTCGGACCTCATGCAACCGACCTCGGCAGTTGCACTGTATCCTGGCGGAAGTTGGGAAAGTAAAATCTTACTTTCAAGCTTGTGCGACAACACAAACTTATCCCCGATATGCTACGCCGAGGAAGCCGGCCTCTTTGACAGCGACAAATCGGCGACCCTCGATAATAACTCGATCCAGTTACCTCCGTGTGGGTCTTGGGATGATCTCGACTGGGGATACACCAAGGCTGTTCCGGTTTATGCTAGGGCAAGACGTGCAACCGACTGGATTAACATCCAAGGCACTCCTATCCCGGAAGTCGACTTAATTCTCATACGTGCTGGGTGGCAGACATACCCAAATGGCAAGGCTTATCCTCTGGAGGTTGGTACGCTATCCCTTGGGAGTCCAGAGCTCAATCAGACTTTTGGCGCCTCGATTAAAATAAACACGACATTCATCAACAGTTATCTATACGACCAGGGTGGTGTCCATTCAATTCCGTCATATTCGTACGGAATGCACATCGGCTCTGCATCGCTGGGCATTCCTGGGTCACTTCATCTGGGCGGATACGACCAGAGCCGAGTCATTGGGGACGTTTCTGCCCAGTCATACAATAGCGGGAGTTTTCCGATCGAGCTTTTTGACATCAACCTTGGTGTAGCCGAGGGTGGATCCGCCTGGAGCTATTCTAACAAAACTGGACTCCTGGGACAGGGGAATTCCTCCATGACTTCAAGTCTGACAGTCATCGTGGATCCAACAAACCCTTACATCTATCTGCCTCAAAGCTCATGCGATGCCATAGCTGCGGAGTTGCCCGTCACCTACCAACCAGATTATGGTCTCTATTTCTGGGACATATCCGACCCCCAGTATAAGAAGATTGTTACTTCTCCAAGCTATCTGGCATTCAGATTTAGCAAAAACAGCCTGAACAATGAAGATATCACGATCAAAGTCCCCTTCGCGCTTTTGAACCTCACATTGGAGGCCCCGCTTGTTGAAACGCCAACTCAATACTTCCCCTGCATGGCCACCAACAGTACGCCCGTACTAGGCCGTGCCTTTCTTCAAGCAGCATTTGTCGGTGTCAACTGGCTACACTCGGGTAAATGGTTCTTGGCTCAAGCCCCTGGCCCGGACGCATCTTTCATCGTGAATACCGCTACAATGGATGAAAGCAACCCTTCTGTGTCGGGCTCGTCTAGCAGCTGGGAAGATACATGGAAGCGCCAATGGGTCGCCTTGCCCAAAGCCTCTACTGATACGAGGAATGAAACACACTCGCCCAGCGATACAACTACACCTGACACTGGCCTCTCTACCACAGCAAAAGTGGGTATCATTGCGGGCAGCGCTATTGGTGGTGCATTGACACTTGCGATGATATGCGGATGTTGGATACACCGCCGCAGGAGGCATAGGCAAAATTCCACGGATGAGGATATAGGTGCAATGTTGAATGAAAACAACAAAAACAAAAGCCAACCGGAGCTGGTTGAAGCCCCCGTGAGTGAATGGAAGCAGTTGCATGAGCTGGATCCCGATCTACAAAGATACGAGATGGCCTCATGGCAAAATCAGGTTTACGAGTTGGGTCCGGAGAAAAAATCTATCTTTGAACTGGATCACAAACGAAGGTCCCAATTTGGACCTTTCGAGCTCCCCGAGCGGAGTTCTGTATCCCGACCTGGATTCATCTAATCTACGTCCTTTGGACTTTTTGATATGTGTGTATTATATTTAGCGAGACAGGATAGAAATCACCATCAATGCTCAGGTCATATTAAGTTCTCAGCATCTAGGATATGAGCAGGTGATTAGGCCGCTCATAATGCCCAGGTCACGAGTGTGTGATCTCGGCCATCGACGGTGTTCCCAAATGCGACAACTTGTGCTTCATTTTGGAAATTCTCTGATCTCGAGCTCTGGAATAATGTCAAGTGGTTGTTTCTGTTTGTGAAATCTCCGAAGCTGCGTGCACGATCGGAACAGCTGGTCAATCTCTCCAAATGATATGCCATGGCATTCAGGGACGCAGAAATATACAAAGAAAATCGAGGCAATCGAAAGACTGCCATAAATAAATCCGATTTTGGATTGAAGATTTGCATATCCAGCATCCATAAGGTATGGTAAGCTGAAGGAAACAGCAAAACTGTAAATAAAGGTGTTAGCAATTCCCCACAAAACTAAGAAACCAACTTACAATGTGAGAACATTGGTGACGGACGCAATGCGTTGTGAATTATCTCGCAAGCGAAGTGTCGGGACCTCAGTGGTCACCACGTATGTCAAGGGAGCCCATCCTATGTTGAAGCCAACTGTAAATAGTGACAACATTGCGGCAACAGCTGATTTTTCAGCGTAGGACGGTGTGCGTACTCCCAGTCCCCCCATGGTAAGAAGAGCGGTTGCTTGGACTGCCGCACCGATCAGAAGCAAGGGTCTATGGGTGTCAACAACAACTCTGTTTCTGGTGAAGTTGAGTCCTACCTTCTTCCAACCCTGTCGTTAAGATATAGACAAATTGAGACCACAAAAAGTCCAATAAAGCCATTTATCACGTGTAAATTGAAACTGTTGATTGTATGCAGCGACTTGACATACAAAGTGCCGTACTGTGATGCGAAGGCCTGCCCCGTTGCTTGTTGGAAGAAATTCAATCCAACCACGATAGCTGTTCGCTTTCGGTTCGATGTTGAAAATAGCTCCTTGAAGTGGCCTTGTTCGGGTTCGTTGTTTAAACCATTTTGAATTGATCGGAATTCATCTTCAATTTCATCCGCGCTGAACACTCCTTCTCGAAAGTTCTGTAGGTTGACTCGGGCTTCATGTGTCTTGCCTTGCATAAGAAGCCACCGAGGTGACTAATTGGAAGTAATCAACATTGTATCATAGAGTAAAAGACAATTTAGGTGTGCTCACCTCCGGAATAAACCATATCAAAGATGATATGATGGTTGGAATGATAAAGAAAAGCCCGAGAGGTATTCTCCACGAACGGTCATCTTCCATCCTGCTTGTTCCATTGCAGACCCAACCAATTACCATTCCACCAAACTAGATGAGCTTGTAAGCAATGTTCATTGTGCGTCAAAAATTGACCGTTCCTGGAACTTACCACAATTGTCAAATGATATGTGCCCACTATAAAGCCTCGAATCTGGGTCGGGGCAATCTCAGACTGGAATACAGGGACAACAGATAGTTCCATTCCGATATAGACGTCTATTTATTTGAAGATTAGCTTGATGTAAAGTTTTCGCCCTGGCAATGAACCGACAATTTAGAATTCTTGCGGCGAGTATCTGGTTGTTCGAATGGGACGTGGTGGTGATTGCAGCGGTAGCCAGAGCATAAATACTCATAATAAACATGCACCATCGGCGACCGAATCTGGCACTTATGAGACTACCAATGACGACACCTGTTTACTAATTAGAATCTAGCACCGCTGTTTTTGGTTCATTGGTAGCATACCACACGCAAATGTCAGATAGGGTAGACCGTTGAAGTATGACTTCCACTGGGTGTCAAGAGACCATGTCTTTGTCTTAACATCATAGACACCAAACCTCTTTTCGAAGGCATCCATTGCCTGCGTTTGAGCAAATCCCTGGTTATCAAAAGCATAGTTGAAACTCGAGAGGGCGATCAGACCACATGACAGTGCAAGTTGTCGATTGAAATACTTGCTCACGTCGTGGAATCCCATGGTTCTGTGGGCGGCGACTGTCAATCACGATTGGGATTATCAAGCGGTATCTAATGCAGAGTTGGAGAATGTTGCCGTTATATCAGAAAGCGTACAAGATGAAACGGAAGTGAGGTGCTCAGGTCGCAATGGATTTCGACCATTATCATGGCATATTCGCATAATAATCAAGGATCTATATGTAATACCAAAATAGTTTTGGACGAAGTAGTACTGTCAATGGCGCCTACTTAGCCGGTGGTGTTTGTGAACCGTTAACCGGCCGCTGGGTGGTCGCAATTCAAGTGGCTGAGCACGCCATTTATGTGTTCACGAGAACGGCCCGAAACCCCTGAGACCGACAGAACTTGCCGTTGCCAGTGTTTGCTAGCCGGTGCGATCCCCAATCACGAAAAGAAAGGTACCAAAGGAGTGAGAATGGAGTTGAGCTGCCCTGATGTGCCGAATACAGCGGCCCACTTGACACAAAGCGGGACCCAGCGCCAACGTATCAGACAGGCATGTAAACAATGTCACTTGCTGAAGGCGAAATGCTCAGGCACATCGCCCACCTGTCAGAGATGCTGTAAGAAGGGCATCTCATGCGAATACACAGTGCCTAAACCTCTCCTAAAAACGCGAAAGAGGCGCAGAGCAGTTCCATATTTGGAAAAACAACAGACCACTCCGCTTTCACCGCTGGAAAGGGCTGAACACACCTGTGAGAAACCTTCATCGGGAAATATAGCGTCAGAAATCGCCTCTATGGGATGCAATATTACCCATAAGGATCAACATCGTAATAAGGATGGTGACACTTGTGAAGGGCTTGGGTTGCAGAAAACCATTGTCCGACTTTACATTGATGCTTACTTCGAATACATTTCCCCTCTTTGCGAGAATGGGTTCATTCACCGTGCCCTGTTTCTTCGTGCCTGGACAAGTGGGAAAGTGGACCCGGTCTTACTGAAAGCAATATGCAGCGCCTCGGCAGATTTCGTGCCTGCAAACTCGGATGCATCCACAAGAAGAGACGGCTGGCTCTCTGAGGCTGAGTGCTATATCTGGACAAATATCGGACGGCCATCTATAGCCATACTTCAAGTTTTGGTGATAGTGATTTCTCAAAACCTCGCGTTGTCGCGTTTCTCGGCCCTGCAACTCCTGCTTGCAGTCGCATCGAAAATGGCATATTTGCTCCGACTTAATCACGAAAATCCCAAACTGACTACCACTGCTCGAGAGATCCGCCGCCGAATTATGTGGTCTATCTTCATCCTGGAAAGGCGGTTAGCGGGTGGCCAAGAGGACCTGACAACATGCCCCAAGAATGCGATGCATATACAACTGCCTTCAACCGAGAAAGATTTCGAACTGGCCATTTCGAGTAGAACTGGTCCACTTGTGCCAACAGAAGCTGACGGAGAGAGCTCAAGCATGGGAATTAGAGCATACTTCTGCAGACTCTCAAGTATCCGCCATGAGATTCTCCAGTGAGTGATCCCCCTTGAGGCACAGAATGTTGAGAAACTCATGCATCCTCAGATACACTAGGAGAGTCATTTCGCAAGGTGCCAGTGCAAATGACACTGGCAGTGAGCTTCTTCAGTTGGAATCCGACTTACTGAATTTCAAAAACTCACTACCAGAAGCCCTGGTGCTCAATGAGCGCAATTTGAACTTGCGCGCTTTCTCGCCACAAATGCGACGATATGTCATGCTCCATGCTGCCTGGCACCAATGCCACTGTGATTTATACAGGTTCATGATCCCTGGGCTGCGAGACTCCCTATCCAGTGGAACCCTCAGAAACACCTCATCCGAATTAATGATGTATTGCCAAGCGCAAGCCGTGGATCACGTGAATGCCCTTGTCGATCTTCTCCAAATGGTACTAAGGATTGGCGATGGAATTATGCTGGATCCGGGAATCAAAATCCTGGTATATCAATGCACGAGAATCATCACACGGGCTTCCGATATCGGCCTTCTCGGAACGAAGTCAGAAAGACTAGAAACACTATCGAAGCTGACGATTGCTGCGGAAGTATTGCTGCCTATCATCGCAGTCAATCAGTCCACTAGTCAACTGGTGAGTTGTAGAGCCGACTCAATCGTCAAGACTCTCTTGCCATTGTGTCGTCTCAGATGACCTTAAATGGCGAGAAACATGCTGACAATAATCACAATGAAGTATCAAGAAATCCAAGAATTAATTTCCACTGCAGCCGCCAGAGCCTCGGATCCTGGCACAGTGACGCCGGTTTCAGAAGCAAAAAGAATTTCAGACGCCAACATACTCGACATTCTAGCTCAAATTCGGCAAAATGACATCAATGAAGGGGAGAATGTCCATCAACATCATCCCATAAGTCCCCCTGCGACAGCGACCACATCTAATGATGTTGGAGTTGCATCAAGCGAAGCAACAAATAATGATAACAGTGGATCTCTTGTGGAAAGCCCTATAGAAGAGGGAGATATTGGGGAACAATTGTGGCATACAGGACTCGAGTCCGAAGATCTATTCGGCTTGGGCTCCATTGCAAATCTGTTTGATGGATTTGGAGGATCTGTCCCCGATTTCGAGTTTCACTGAGTTGATCAATTATACGAAGAACGACTTTGATTGAATGAATAATTTCAGCCGACGTTTAAAACTAGTCTCGCCTCAGACACTCTCCAGTCGCTTCTGATATTGATCTTGCGGGCTTTCAAGTCCGACCGGTGGGAATCGAACATCTTTCTGGAAAGGAAGAAAATCCGATGTCGCTATCATCCAGCGAAACATCTCTGCCTGCATCTCTTGAATAATCTGCTCATAGTCCGGATCTGCAGCCAAATTGTGAAGCTCCGCAATATCAGACTTCCTACTGTATAGCTCTGGAGGCTCGTACAGTCGATAGACATACGTCCACTCACTGCTTCTCATTGAGATCGCTTTTCCCACAAGCTCAGTATGTTCGTGCTGGAGAACAGACTTGATGTCATATGGGTAAGGTGCCTGCTCAAGAAGCGGCTCCTCTGATTTCAGAAACCCGCCTTCGGTGTATGCGTACTTCTTGGGGTGCTCGTTTTTCCCCAGTATTGTAGGTAGCAATGAGATACCGTTGTGTGGGAAAAGTTCGGGAATTTGACAAAGCTCGAAGATAGTAGGGAGTAAATCAACCATCTCGCAAATATCGTTGTTGGTCTTACCCACAGGCAAGCCAGCACCCCCAATGATAAGGGGTTCGCGGGAAAGAACCTCAGACACACCACTGGGCCATTTTTCGATCATGCCATGGTCTCCCAAATATTCGCCATGGTCAGTGTAAAAGGCAGTAACTGTATTAGGTGCTAATCCTGTTCTGTCCAATGCTGCTAGGACCTGTCCGAACTGTGTATCAAGACGCGATATCATGCCGTAATAAGTCGCTGTGATCTCAGCCCATACTTCATCCGTCGCTCGCTCTGTGCCATAGCGCTTCCGGTTCTCCGAAAAATACCCCGGCTCATAGCCTGTTTTCTGACTTGGCTTGGAGGGTATTGGCATTTTCGTGCGGTCGTACATGGAGAAGTACGGCTCTTCGACCTGGAACGGGCAATGAGGGAATATCAATGGCAAATACAACACCCATGGGCCTTTGGGTGGGTTCTCTAGCCATTTGATCGCAGATCGCACAGCGGCTTCATCGTAGTCGACCGTCTTGTCTTGACCTCGAAGTCCCTTGTAGAACAAGCGATCCCAAATATCTTCCGACGGCTCCGTTGGGCCTCCCTTTCCAAATTTTGGCATCCACTCGGGAGGCACCAAAAAGCCATGTTCCGACACACTGAGCTCCGTGACTGTAGGCGCAAAGGTGTCACCCCTAGGAGCCAAACACGCGACATGGTATCCACTTTCCTTGAGAGCGCGAAACATGTTTGGCTCCCATGGTTTGATGAGGTTCTCCAAGCTGCGATGCCCTGACACATGTGGATATTGCCCGGTATATAGGGAACAGCGGCTCTGTGAACAGACAGTGGCTTGCAAATAGCAATTTGTGAATTTGGTCCCTCGTGCCGCAAATGCATCGATGTTGGGTGTCTTGACATGGTGGTTTCCAAAACAACCAACCGAGTCGTACCGAAGCTGATCGGGCATGAAAATCACCAGATTCGGGCGTGATCTGGAGCGTTGGCCGGTTTCACCATTTTCGGGATCGGATGTCGACATATTTTCAAACAGTCTCAGCGATGTAGTCAAAAGCAAGATGCGGTAATTCAATAACTAAAACAAAAGGAAGAAGAGAAATGATAGTGACTCTGCAGGCCAATCAGAATTCCGCGGAGACAGAGATTGTTTCCAAGGTTTGCACGCAGGATTTCGCTGACGTTCACAAGATCTATCTCGCAATTTTGATAGAAGATTGTGATTATATTATGTTCGGTCCAGGCCGGGAACCCCACTTTCGTACCCGTAGCCGGGGGATTGGTAGCCGGTAACGGGCCGTGGCGCGGGCAGAGGTCACCCGGAGCTTGTCAAACCCAGCAAGGGCAACAATCCGACAAAACAAGTGGAGACGCTATGTGAATAGATGTGTTGGTGAAAGCATCGGCATTCTTCTTCAAGTTTGGCTGATGGGTTGATTCCCACCTCGTGATGGTCGACCGGTAGGTTAGGAGTCGTGTCGCGCCTTGCCACGCCCCTGAAATTATGGCTATGGCCTGACATTCCTGGCATTCTTCGGTGTCTTACGAACGTGGTCCGGGTCGGGCTTTTGGGGTAGAGGGTGATTATTGATCATCATCACAGCTCTGTGGACCGTGGTGATTTCCCTTTCACTTCCCTCCGGTGTTTTTTGATCTGACATATGGTGTCTCATGATGTGGTGTAGCTCCTATAAGGTGCCACCCCTCGAATAAAACCACGCTTTGGTCTCATTGATCCCAATCTTGGTAACAAGAAGCATTTTACCAAACAAATCCACGTCATCCGGCGTTGCGTTTTGAAGAACTCCAGAAAAATCCGCATTGTGAATGATAAAATGTTCGTTTTCGGTCCAAGCTACCGCGAAGTCGAAGGCACTTTGGGCATTCCATAAATGTGCGGACTGATACCATGCATGCTCGAGACCAAGTTTCCCATCGCAGGTGGACAGGGGCTTTCCGTGTAAAAAGTGCTGGATCTTTACAAAGTAGAAAACCATCATGACTGTACGTCGCGCCGATTCTTGGAACACCCAGGACTCCCAGAAGCTCATTATCGGATCCATGGCAATAGGAAGTATCTCGCGAGGCTCTGATGGATGTGGGATGTAGATGAAATCGAAAAGGGAGAGAGTAGCCCCTTCGAGTACCGCTAGTAGGGAATCCGAGGATGGCTGTGTTCGGATCCCGCCGTCGAACAAGCGCATTATAAGGTACAAGATGAGAGCGTGGACTCGAGCTAAAAGTCCTAGAGGTGTCGTGGGTGCCGCAGCAGAAAGTAGATCGTTGATGCGAGTATCAAATATTGACATGAGAACGGGTGAGTTCACGTCGTTCTTGGTCATGTAAAGGGAACAGCAAGTGAATGCGTCTTGATGAAGTTAGCACCAGGTCTGACGATCGAGGATCAAATAAAATAGTCGGACCTTGCATTTCTCTAGGCATCCCACTCTTGTAAAGCTGACGGTGAGCCCACGGGGTTTGGTTTTCCGTCACAACCATTTTGGGAATATTTTGAAGTACATCAACGGCAAACTGTAGGCGATTCGCTAGAACTTCAGAAAGCTGTCGTGGGGGAGTTACCCTTGTCATGGCGAGATCGACGTTTTGAGATATTGGGATGCCCTCGAAGATATCTACCCGATCCTGTGGAGGAAGTATGGTAAGATCTCGGAGTGGCGTATCCCTGTTGCTAAGATAAAGGGGCGCTGCATCAATCGGGCGCAAATAATCGTTTTGAGGGAAGAGGTCAATTGTCTGGTCATTATTCGTGGATGTGGGAATATTTGCGATGACATCGGCACACGTCTCCAGTAGTCTTCCAGGGTAAAAGCACGGAAGGCCCTTGTGGAGACATCTCGAACAGGTCGGAAAGGCTGTGTCACAGCGCCGTTTGGCTAACTTGCACGCTTCACAAGACTTGCGTCGAGGAGGCGGAGTCTCCTGACCGATAGGCATCTTGGCTGTAATTGACCTGTGCGAGTCAAGGCGCGAAAGAAGAAATGTCTCAACCGCGTGGATCTCTGGCGGAATTCCGCACGCTAGTGTTTGTTGGCCAATAGGAGCTCTCCCTTTGTGGTGGGGCCTGGTGGAGTTCCGCCGTTCAAAGAGTATGGAAAGTGGAAAGAGCGACTGTCAACATTCGAACGCGATATAAAAGCCGTGAGCTGCACTCGGGGCAATGGTGATCTAAACATAAAGCCTTTCTTTCACTCTTTGTCTCCAAAATGTCTCAAAGTGTCTTCGTTTGCGGTGCCACTGGCACCCAGGGTGGGGCTCTTATTGACCATCTTCTCCAAACCGACACGCGCATCTACGCCGTCACCCGAACACCCCACTCGAAGGCTGCACAACGTCTCATCTCACTTGGAATCTCGATCACCGAGGGCGACTTTGACGATGATGAATCCTTCAAAGCGCCCATGGCCAACTGCACAACCCTTTTCCTAAACCTCAGTCCGAAACTGACGGACCTGAACGCAAGTCTCGAACAAGCACGTCGAGTTCTCCGAGCTGCCAAGAGCGCCAGCATCAAACATGTTATCTACGCCAGTGCCGTATCCGGTGATGATCCTCGCCGCCTCAAAGACTGGGATCCAACCAGCATTATCAGCACCATGATGCTCAACAAACAGGCAATCGAGAATGAGGTTCGCACGGCGGGATTCGATACCTGGACCATCTTACGCCCAGGCCACTTCATGACCAATTTCTTGTCTCCGATGGCAATGATGTACCAGGGCTTCGTCGAGACCGGGATATTCACCACCGCCTACACCCCCAACACCGTACTTCCACTAGTCGACCCCAACGACATCGGTAAATTTGCCGCAGCGGCTGTCCGTGATCCCATCAAATACAACAGACAGGGAGTTACGATCGTCTCAGAACTTTTGGGCGTCGACGCCCTAATCCAATGCCTGTCTCGTGCCACCGGGAGGGAGTTCAAAATTATATATCTCTCGGAGGAGGATGTCAACACACAAAAAGCAACCAATCCCTTTATTGCCGGTCAACGTATGGCACGCAATATGTCGTCTCTGGTAGATTTGGAGGAAGTCAAAATCTGGAACATCTCGCTGGGAACTTTTGACCAATTTTTGCAACGCGAAAAGGCCAGAGTCAATGAGACATGGCTTCCAACTGCATAATTTGGAAGTTGCCTGACCAACACTTGAGCGCCTTTTGGTCTATTCAACCCCCTCTCCCCAGGCTGGTCGGTACTTTGGTCGTTCGAGTGCTTGCATGGAGGCTGTGGTTTGAATGTCAATTGTTTTATTGATCTTTTTTTGTCACTCTGCTTCGGGCTACTCCTAGGCAAATTTCATATGTCGAAATCCTCAATTATATCTTGTAATTATTTTTGAAAGCCCTAGATCCCTTAGTATGAGTTTATAAACCACTCACTCGGCGGAAGGCTGTGTAAATCTGCGTTTGATGAGCGCCCCCTGTCGCATATACTGCACATCTTCAAAAACGTACTCATATGATCAGATAATCATGCTGAGGCCCCGTAGAGGATTCTTGGGTCTAGGCGAGTTAACAGCCGAGCGGCGTCCTAAGAATGAGTATACTTACAAATAAGACCCAGTAGATGTTGCTGTTGTCGTGTTTCGTTTGTCTACTGCGACCATTCCAGACGGATTGGAGCAGGAAGATTGGCATCAGGTTCCCAAGACCTCCATGGTTTTTCACATGGTCAAACCGCAATAAAACATAATGTCGAGCAAATGAAGACAATGCATCCGCCCCAGCCATGAAAAGTGGCATAACCAGCAGCTCGATAAGACGACATTGGGCTGGAATTTCGGCCGCGGCATCCAAGATGGCGATGACGGAGTTTTGTATGACTTGCGCTTCAGCTGGCTGCGTTACATCCATCAGGCGGGATGTGTGGAGTATACATGCGTGACGAAATGCCTCTGCGACTGCAGGCCACCGTGGGTTGTCATCTGGATATCCATCGACCGGGAATCGCCATGAATAGAAGTCACTTTTGTAAGATTCAAGAGCGCTCTCAAATTCTGATTTCGCTATGTTTCCAAGAGCGTGGGCCTTCGCATGCTCCATAACTTTGCCCATGATGAGAAATAACGTGCGTGGAATGCCATTAACACGTTCGAATTTCAAGTCACTTAGCTTCACGATAGCCTCTCTGAGATCAGAAGAAAAACACAATCTTCGGGGGTCTGTAAGCGATCGAATGATGTCAAGCCTAAAATGGCTCTTAGTCTCGGCTCGGAATTAGAACCCATGTTTTCTCACCATGCGAGATTTCCCAGAAAGAACACGGTTTGCTCATGTTCCCGGGTCAAGCTATCTGACAAGCGCAATTGGTTGCAAATAGATAGCGCGCCTGTGATATGGGCACCGTGGGTGGAAATGCCAGATTCGAAAATCTTAATTTAGTAAAGGGCGTCAGTTTTTGGCGTTTCACATACTGCGGCTCGCAACTCACATCTTGCAGTAACAAGATTTGTATAGTAGCGAAGATTCCATCTCGTTCATTCTCACTCAACTCGCCAGACAACCCGTTCTGAAGCGTTTCTCCGAGACGACTTATGGCTCTGACTCGGTATTCCACTGCCAAAGTTTCTCGTAGATATAAATCTTCTTTTTGGATTCCGAGATGACAGGCTGTGAGCCCCAGGACTGCGTAGAGCAGACCTATCTGTTCATATGCGAGTGGTAAGACATAAAATTGATACGGATTGTCCATACCAGGGGCAAGCGCAATCTGATGAGGACATATTGTTTGATCATCTAATGGTCTCCCAGTCAGAAAAACGAATATGAAGAGAAAAGGCAAACTTGCAATATGCGAGCAGGACTTCTGTCCTTTCCAGCATTAATAAGTCGTCTAATTCCACAGATCGTTCTTCTGAAATAGGCCTCTCACGGGCAAAGGTTGGTCGTGTTGCCGCAACGGTTGCGTCACTGAGTGATGTGGAATTTTGAAGGCGCTCGGTGTTTTCTCGGCTAGCCGAACCTGCAGGGTTGGCCTCCAAGCTGGGCTGTCTCCGCCCGGCGTGGTTACGGGCCTCACTTGGGACCGCGCGATTCTTCCACTTGCCCCGAGTCGCTAGCCCCGCAAAGCGGAACTTATCGGGATAGCCTTTACATTCAAGGCCCTTGCTCATACATCTTTGACAAACGGGTTTTGTGCGGTCGCATTTGCGACACTTTTCACGGCAGGTTATACAAGCCGGGCCTATACTGTGTCAGAAGCATAATTTTCCCGTCTTCGGAGTTGACTGACCTCCAGGGGGCATCGCGCTGAGATGGAACCCTTTTCAACTCGGGACATTGGGATGAGCGAAGGGACGAATCTGGGGAGGCGAGGGTCTCCGGCTGGCTGGCGACATGACACGTGACTGCCTAATATATAGGCTGTATATTCGGTTGGTGAAGTTCTTTTTTCCCTTCCTCTCTTCCCCTTCAGTCTCTACGCTTCAATCGGTCGGGGGTTGACATAATGGTGCACCGTGCGCAGATCTTGATGGGATCTTTACCTGCAACACCTCGACGGGGTACTACCTTTCCTTTTCTTTCTCTTCTATTTCTCCATGTGAACTTTGATCCACTGCCAAGGTTTTGAGTAGAGCGAAGCTAAGCATGGCTTGAGAGAAAGAAAAGCGGCCCGAATTTCCTGGCGCTCCTTTGACCATTGCAAGCGTCCGTATTCACTAGCTTGGCGGCAAACGAAACATCGACCGGGTTGTATAGCCGCCCAGGAAGATTCTTGGCGATCATCTGTGTTTGAGCCCAATGCATGCACGATTACGGAGTACAGACGTTGTCTTTCTGTCCAATCCGTCCTCAAGGTTTGTTGAATACACTGACCGCACGAGTCGCTTCTCCTCAAGCTCTATCGCGCTGGCTCCGGAGAAAGGGTTCTAGATACCCTCTTCTCTACCTTTAGGCTGCAGCTGAGGTTTAGAGGACGTTCACCGTAATCGACTTCTTGAGTCGCAGAACGTCACATACCACTATGTACTTAGTACGATCATTGCGACTAGTGCAATTTGGAGCCAACGCTCGCGGGCGATCATCCTGATATTCGATCTCAGTAAATCAAATTCGATCATTTTTAGCCCCATCCGCACCTACATAGGAGGCCTTGCATTCCAGCCATAAACTAGGATGCTCCGGTGCTTTACGCCTAGGCAATCAGCCATGTGGATCACATCCCAGATTGATTCGATGGAAGAAGCCAGATTTAGGCGCCATGCTCTGGTGCTTGACAACACCATTGCCATGCTACTGTCCCTAAATACCAATAAGCCCGTCACCGTCAAAGACAAGAGCGCCGGTTTTAATTTTCACCCTACCTTTAATATAATGCGACTATAATATTGCAATTTTGGTGATCCATTGGAATCATGCGACGACCAAAGATTTCCGAGCCTAAACCCCTCGTTGTCTCATCACAGATTGCAGATGACCATGGCAGCGAGCGAAAGGCACGATCAAATTCCTGGGTCGAACACCTGCTCTTTTTCCTTCTCATAATTCCCTTGACCTTGAGCATTCTCCTAGTATACAGCGATACTACGCGGTGGCACCTTCCAGACAACCTCTACGTGTTTGTGAATACATATCGAACATCCGTGCAGACGGCGGTTCAGATTCTTGGTGCAATACTCGCTGCCATTGAGGTTTTCGCAATTTGTCGCTTGATTAACCTCACAACTCGGATTCGGTTTACCAAGGCTCCAGTTTCTCTCAATGTGCTAGGCTTTTGGTCCGCTCTCTCCACACCCACGAACAACTTCTGCCTCCCTTTCTGGATGATCTTCGCTACAATCCTATTCGGAAATATGTCCGCCATCATATCAGCACTATGGACAGGTGCTTTGACACCGGCAGACGCTGTCGGCAGCTACGACTCTACGCTGCTCATACCTGATTGGTCGAACATTAGTTTGATCAAGGAATATCCCGGCCAGATTGACAAGACAGGCTTGACAATTCGTGAGACAAAGGGCTACTTCACCTATTCCGTGGGATTAGGCATGTTGGGCTCATTGCTCTCTTCCATTAACTCCGCTTCGCCGATTCATGGCGGTGTCCGCGACCACCCCAAGTTGGACAATAGCCGCTACAACTATCATGGTCGATCTTACGGAGTAGGGGCAAGCGCTGGAATCTCCGATGATAATCTCGTCGCTATTTCCCATGCCAACAATTATACCTTCAACGAAATAGGACTTGATGCCTCTACTGAGTGTATCTACAACACCAGCTCGCTATTCCGCCTCCAGGTCCTACCTCAGACCACACTATATGCAGCTCGAGGTCTGCTTCCCGATAACAACCTCACCGAACCAGAATACTCAGTCTACATTGGCCGGGGAAGTGATGCAATCGTGGCGATGGGAGTGGCAGCATACCCAAGCGAGTATACAGCAAAGCGCTATATGGCAATCACTGCGGGAAATTACTACAAAGAATTGAACCAGGTCCAGTGCGCCGTTACCTTCACTCCGGCCATGTTCAATGTCTCTGTCGATATACGAGGGCGCAATATCACCGTAAACAAAGTCAACGCATCAGATGCCCCACAGCCGATACATAACATTGATCCACACCACAACATAACCCACGTTGTTATGCGCCAGCTTGAGCTCATCGCCAATGATTTGACAAGTTACTATCGTTCCACCCTCGGCGATGCCTTCAATGCAAGTATCAGTGATTACCGCACCTCCGTGACCAGTGGAAATCTTTCAGAGACTCAGATTGTCATGAAGGGAATGGAAAATGCAGTGACATCTCTGGTTGACGACTTGCTGGTTGGATATGCCTCCGCCCAACTAGTTGTTGGGCAATTCAGTCAAAAAACGCACGCAACGGTGCAGGTCTCTGCGCTGCGTGTTGGATCGCGACCATACGTCGTGACCAGCGCAGTGATCACGGGTCTGATTGCGCTCCTCGTTCTCGGCGAAGGACTTCGTATGCGATGGTGGAAAGGGTTGCCGGCTTTTGATTATCAAGATAACCGGGCGTTGATTGTGGCAGCATCGAGGGGTGGAAAGGCTGTTGCGGAGTACGCAGAGCGATTGGAATGTAAAGACCTGGGAAGAGTACCTGTGATTTGGAGGAAAGAACAAGACACCTGGGATCATGGTGAAATTGTTTTTCAGCCTATGTTGGATTACTCGAAAGAGGACATGGAAGACGCAGAGTGGGATAAACGGTCTGCTGGATGGATATAATAGCGCTCGATGTAAACCAAAAGAACCAATTGACCACCTGACTAGACTGAGATTCCATTCATAGAAAATATACGGAGTATCGCAGATGAAGCCGCTAAATCTCTGGTAATTCACTCTGGTAGAAAAGCCCAGGGTGGATTCAGATGGGTGAATCACCAAGTGAACACCTTCCATTCCTCAACCTGCATGATTTGTGTCTGCTTTCTTTTCCGCAAGCACGAAGTAGATATTGAGAGTTAGTCTATACCTGTCGTTATAATCACGTGCTACTCGGAAGATTCATATGGCTGACTGGTACACGCCATACGCTGCAAGCCACTATTCGGATAGCAGTAATTGACGAATCAATAAAGGCACATGGGCACGTTCCGCAAACTCTTCATTTTTCAGATGTTCTCGTGAACTGGGCAAAGTATTTAACAACAACAAAATGCCCCAGGGAGCCAAATTTTAGATGTGACCATCGCCTTGTTTTGCGCGAACTCATACGGAGTAGTTTCTGGCAGATAGATATCATTGGATATTGCTATGACTTGACCGGGCTTAGATCTGCCGGAAGTGGAGAAAAGCCAGCTACGCCACGAAGAGGAGAGACCACCACCTTCAATTTGGCAGCTGGTCAGAGTACGGAGTATGAGCAAGTACTCCGTAAACTAGTTGGGATGAATTATATGTCCATTTGGGCGGGCGCTGGACATTGAATGACCGCACATCATCGAGCTAGCTGAAAGCGGGATATTTTCCACAGATATTTCTTTCTGTGGTTATTCTCATTGTTCCCCGAAAAGCCGGTTTGAGAGGGCGTCCTCGGAGTGAATATTCTACGCCTACTCGTATTCAAAGTACGAGTATGGCCCGCGACTTGACCCATTACGAGTAGACCAGATTGTTGGTAAATCATGAACATTTCCTCGTCCAATGCATTTAGGGTACGGGTTAGATTGCGGCATAGATGAAGGAACAGGGTCAATCAGAGCACCGTAAATAAACAACATCTGCATACAAGTGGATATGTCCCCATTCAAAGTGACAGAACGCAAGAATTCAGTGGAGATTTGGCAGACTCCTCAAATATCGGCAGATATCGAGTGTTCATTGGTTACTTAGGATCCACAGTTCGTCCGGTTTTCCCTAGGGTGATCGAGCATTACTCGTGCAAAGCGCCTCGAGCGTGCAGATAACTCGCAGCCCCGTGCTTCGAACATGGCGATTTGAGATGGTCTAGGTACGATGCGAGGAATGACCTTTCATGTGCAAGTACTCCCTACTTCGATACTCTAAATCCCATGTGGGCGAGGAATGAGTGGTGTGTAAAAGAAAGTCAACTCTCTACGGAGTGCTTTATGGGGACTGCACGGGGGAACTCATCTTTGGTGTCTACTCTTAAATTCATGTCGAGCTCGTAATTTCACTGCGCCAACTCAAATATCAGATACTCGTACATGCACAACTATGATTCCGCCGTCACTCGCTTCAGGCGAATTTCCATCCCCTGGGAGCCGGGCGGCAGATCGGCCCCATTATCATTTTGGTCGAAATACAGGCGCCAGATCTCGCGACCATCGCCGATCTCCAGGTCTGTATCCGCTCGGTCCCGGGTGTCATCTTCAGGTAACCGAACCGCCAGCCACCCCTCCCAGCCCTCAAGCTTCATGCACTGTTCGTCTTTGGTCCAATCGAAGGGCCCACACACATGGCCCTCACTGTCAGGACGCCCTCCCCATCGCATTTCATGTGTATTGGCATCCAAGAATACCCATCGTAATGTGGGGGGCTGCTCGCCAGTGATTGTGACCACGCCGGAGGTATTGTCAGGCGGAAAATCAGGGTGTGTGTAGAAGCCGCCATTGAATGGAGACATATCCGAGCTGGGGTGCTTTGTGATGTATAGCTGAGACACGAAAATAATGAGTTTGGTTGATCATGTACTATCATGTTGCGCGAGAATGTCTTGGTTTGTGACGATACTTACCTTCCCGTCTCGCCCCACATAGACGCGGGCATTGTGAACTTGCTCGCGTTGGCTTTGAGTCCCTTGGCCCAGCGAGCACATCGCCACCAGATGACATCTTTGCTTGCGCGATGTGTTCTTGCGGCTGTCTTCTTGGTCGCGTGTTGCTTTGCTAGATTCGTTGAGGCCGTACATCGTCGGCAGCATCGCCGTCATCATAACTATGCCTAAAACCATTGTGCAGGTGCGGAAGCTCTCAGCTCTGGCGAAGGCGAAAATTTCAAGTTGTGTATGATCGAGGCCTGAAAAAACATCCAGGCGTGTAATGGATAAATACAGCTTTCAGCTCTCCCAGCTAGCGTGGAGTGTCGATGGCGCTAGGATAGAACGAGTCCACTTTTGTCTCCATGTGTTACATCATCTTCTGCAGCTAACTGAATGTAATCCCATCGAGTACGATTACACACGCACAAGGATGTATTCGCACTTCCGTACGAGTAGATTGCAGGCACGCGGGCTCCAATGGCAGAGATGGCACCGAGGCGATATGCAGAGATCTTCAAAGGACCTCAGCCCGCTCCACCATCATAGCACAGTGAAGTGGAACTTGTGGTAGTTCCTACTGTCAAATGAGAAATACCTCGCTGAGCTGAAAGGCCGTCATATTCTGGCTTCTCGTCTAGCTGACTCCAAGTATTTATGCCCTGTTCTCTCTATTCTTCTCCGCTCAACCCGCCACAACCTCTCACAACCCTAACTTCAAAAACACCATGTCTGCTAGGTACTTCTAAACTCTCCCCCTCAACCCAATCCTTCCATTCCTTCACGTCACACACTTTCCGATTCCCCTTCTCCTCAAAATGGGCAAAAAGACCAAGGCCCAAAAAGCCAAGGCCAAGGAACCGCCTTCCATCCCAACCGAGAGCCAGGAGCAAACGCCAACCGATCTACCCACTCCTCCATACGATAAATCCGGCTTTGATGAGACTGACTTTCCTCCGCTCCCTGCTAGCTCCGTTACCGATGCCGTCCCCGCCCTCGGCGGTCGCAAGAACAGCCAGGATGTCGATGACACCGTTGGTGCCGTTGGCGATCTCGCAAAGGGTTCCGCTGGTGGCCTCCAGGTCCCCGGTAAGACCGATACCGGCAGCAAGGATGACAAGGGATCCCTTCAGATCAAGATTCACCTGAACTTGCACGCCAAGGTCAAGCTTGAGCTCGACGCCCAGGTCTACGGTGACATTGTCATCGGACTGCTGTAATGATATTTCCTTTATATGTGCGTTTTATGGTTATGGTACGTCAGATATCCTTGGTAGGCGCAGCTGGTGCATTGTTCCTGCATTGCACTAGCCATCATGTACTCCTGCATGATTCTTGTTCTGGGTCTGACAGCTTTATTAAGGGCAATTTGCTAGATTGAATCCGGATTCGTGACAGGGGCTAGGGGTCCATGGCTGTTACGCCTAAATGCTTATGACTGTGTTTAATTAACTATCGAGTGTCCAGCATCTTCATGGTGCTTTTCTTGACGTTTCTCCACTTGTAGATCGTATTTTCCTTTCGACCTAACTTCACCTCATGCATCCACATGAGTACATTCATTAGCCCTGAACTGTTCGCAACTGGCTAATACACTCGTACTCGAGTGGATCAGTGTAAATTTCTTCCTGTGCTAGCTCGAGAGCCCTGGAATCCCTGTAGGTGGAGCCATGTACGAGTACTCGTGGACGGCTACTTGCTTCTTAAGTTCTTGGTGTAATGGATTACAGTACACAACAGGACAATGTTTGAAATATGGACAATGTCAAATGAATTAAAAAGTTAAGGTAAGGTAAGATATAAACAACCCTCACCAAGATCTGCAAAACAGACTAACTGAGCCGGGGTATCTCGATCTGCATTGAAAAGCAGATGTGGAAGACTCAAAAGACAAACATTGGTATGATGAGAAAACGCCTTTTGGTCTCAACAGAATATGGCCATGCTCGCTATGACCAAATCAAAAACAAGGAGGGAAAAATATGTGAAAGATATGCACAATCACTTAAGCTGGCCCTTCCTCACAGTTCCAAAGCCCTGACTGAACAGTTCCTGGATTTCGACCGATTGCCGTCTCTCGGGTTCTGGGCGTGCAAGACTGCCATTATGACTAGCCGTCGCACTGGCGCTGGTATACCCATCCATTTCGTGTTCCACGGCGTGGGGTTTATCCATTACGCGAGGACGAGCGAGAAGTTCGCGAACCTGGCGTTCGCGGGCGTCGAGTTCGGCAAGTTCTTCCTTTTCGCGCGCGAGCTCGAAACTGCTCTTCTTGGTTCCATGGTCCCAGCCCTGTTGCAGTTCTGAGGCTGCGGCTTCTTCAAAGCGTTTGCGGATGTCGAGGTCTTGTTCGTATTCTTGGAAGATATCGACGTCAGTGGGGAAGAAGAGAGCGCGGAGAGTGGAGACGGTGAATTCAAAGAGTAGGACTGCTGTCACGGAGAGGAGGAGAACGACCCAGAAAAGAAGGTTGTGGCCGCTGTGTTGGAGGAAGTTTCCAGGGACAAAGTACACGCCTTTGCCGGATGACATCGTATATTCACGGTCGAGAATCATGTCCCAGACGAACCAGCCGCCTACGGAGATGATGATGACCGCCAGGGACATGTAGGTCTTGTTGTGTACTTCTAGGGCCTGGAGTTTGACGTTGATGACAATGATGCAGGCGGAGAAGGTTAACAGGCCCAGTGAGAAGATATCGTTGCCGCTCGGATTAACGCGCGCGAGACCATATAGTGACCACATTGTGAAGAAGATGATAACTGCCTCGCACGTTGCCATGAGAGACCAACCGAGGTAAAGCCAGATGTTGAAACCGCCGTGCTTTTGGCCTTTGGTGTATAATTCCGGCACGGCTAGGAGGGTCGGGGCTGCGAGGTCTTTGGTGAAGATGCCAAGGAAGATAACAGCGAGCGATGTGAAGAGCGTATTGAACATGGACAAACTCCATGGCTCGTAGAGACTTGTTCCGGTGTAGCCATTCCAACGCTGGTAGAGCGCTTGGGTGAGATAGAACAACATTTCCTTCCAGAAAGTACCGAGAGTGTACTTGCAGGCGCGCATGTAGTTCCAGCGACCGTGCACGAGAAGGAGCTTGAGAAGGAAGCGGAATTGCGCAATCGAGTAGTCTGAAATACGGGCTGCCTGCAGTCCTTCTTTGCCGGTGATGCCAATACCAACATGAGCCTCTTGGATCATGGCAATGTCGTTGGCACCATCGCCAATGGCGAGAGTGACAGCATCATCGAGATACTTGCGAATGGACTTGACAAGGAAAGCCTTCTGCTTCGGACTTGCTCGGCAGCAAATCACCGAATCGACCTTGATGGCAAGCTGGAAGAACTTTTCACACAAGCCTTCGTCAAACTCAATGGATGAAAGTGTCTGTCCATCAACAACGACCACAGAATGAGCCACGCGACCACGAGTGATTTCGCCAACAAGGTGATCGATGGTCTGCTCCACGTCGTTATTTTCTTGATCCAAAATAGTCAACGTGGAATATTCCTTGACCAAGCGACAGGAATGGCCAACATTGATAGCAGTTTCCCGCTTGTCGCCCGTCAACATCCACATCTTGATGTTCGCGCGTCGCAGCTTATCAATGGCCTCGGGAACGCCCTTCTGCAGCTTATCCTCAATGGCAGTAGCACCGGTCAACTCGAGGGATTTCTCAATGTCTTCGCCGGCCTGTTCGATTTTTTCCTGGCGATCAACAAGACTAGTGCAAGCTTCATTGTACGCAGCCTTCCAAGTCGAGTAAGTGTTCTCATCCAGGAACCGATGACCATACAGCAAGGTGCGCAGTCCATCCGTGGCAAAGTCATTGAGATGCTGGAAACAGCGACTGAAGATAGCAGTCTCATTGACGACCAATGCTTCTTCAACGAGATCTTCATCCTCGCCATTCGTCTCGCTCCCAGAATCAGAGATCGCAGCAGAGTGTCTGCCCATCTGCGCCGATGGCCGAGGGCTATAGTACTCGCTATCTGCTTCCCGGTTCAACATTCCACCGTCCGTCTCGCGATCGCGCAGCCAGACATCAATGCTCGCGCGAAGAGCCGAGCCCTGCTGGCCGGTGATTGACGATCGACGGCGCGTGAAACTGGGTCTTGTCATGGAGCTCCGCGTAGAGTTCTTGCGGGTATGGTGCTCACTATTACGTCTGATAACCTGGTTGGCCTCGGCATTCTTACGTCTGCTGGCGCGGCGCTCGATCTCGTTCGCTTTTTCTTGCGCCAGGGAGGCTTGCTTGAGAAGACGCATCAGAGTAGTGTCTGCTCCTTTGCAGAATAGGCAGATGCGTCCATCGGGCATGCGGACGATGACGGACATGCGTTTGCGTGCGGATGAGAATTCGATCACGTCCATGATTTCGTAAGATTCGTCGGATGTGGCCTCGTCTGGGCCATGAGGCTGCGTCCGGATTGTCAGGGTATTAGATTGGCGATCGAAGACGAGATAGCCCAGCTCTTGGGCTGCAAGGACTAGGGCAAGTTCGTCGGGTGAGGAGGCTTGGAAGGTTGTGTTGCCGGATTCATCCCTTTCGGGGATGCAGGTGTGACATAAGGCCATGGAAAGGATGAAAAGCTTAGCTTTGCGTGCAAAGATAGTGTACGGTTTGCGTTGAATGTAATCAATCATCTCGGCTGTGCGGTAAGTCGTGGCAGAGCGGCCGGGCTTGGGTTGGTCAACAGCCCCGGAGAGGTTTGATGGGCGAGGCATTTGCATTTCCGAGACGTTCGATTTTCGTCCAATGGCTTTCTTTCCCTTCGCGCTGCGCTTCTTGTGGATGAGCTTGGTGTGGTCACCTTCACGGGCAGCTTCTTCCTGGAGATCTGCATCGTGCAACCACGCGGTACCAGCGACGCTCATCTTGCGGAATCGCATAGAGTTGTTCGTCAAGGTACCGGTCTTGTCGGAGAAGATGTAGCTGACTTGGCCGAGTTCCTCGTTAATAGTCGAAGTTCGGGCTTCAAGAGGAGTATTCGTCTCAGGGTCGTACATGTCGATGTCGTTAAGAAGCAGCATTTGAGCGACTTTCACGATCTCCATACTCACGTACAGCGAGATCGGAATCATGGTATTAAACATGATCAGGAATGATGTGAAAATGGGACCATAGCTAACGCTGGCATCGCTGAGATACCAAGACTTTTGTTCCACGTCCCGAGACCAGAACCGGTAGGCCACGGTGCAGACAACAGCCAGGAGGACGACCAAGACAACAATCATCATGACAACGCGATTGACCTTCGCTTGAAGTGAAGGCTTCTTGATGCGTGGATTCTTATTGGCGTTCATTCGGATCTTGCATTCTTCGCCGGTATAGATCACCATTCCGAGCACACGGTCTGTATTGCGAAGAATACTGCCGCGGTAGGCGATCTCGTTGTTGGTGAGAGGTATCTTATCCTGCGCATTGACAGTAACATGACCATCAAATTTGTACAGGTCAAGATTGGGGTCTTCCACGACAAAGTGCAACGAGTTACTGGTGATATCCTCAATTGTCGAGCAAACCTTCGAAACAGGTTGACATGGCTGCTTGTTCTTCAGGTTGGTCTCACCATCCAGAGCCATGGTCTCGATATAAGCAATACCATTTGGTCCACTGGCATGGAGCAAAGCAATATCCGCGGGAATGGGTTGGTCACGATGGAGCTTAATGACGTCCCCGACACGAATCTCATCCCACTTGATGCGCAGCCAGTCCTGCGCATGGCTGACCACGGAATCAGAATCAGAAGCCTTCCCATGGGCAGGCCGGAGAACGTAAGCATCGCGATTATTCTCCTCTTTATCAAGACGATATCTCCTCCAATCATCGAAGCCCTCCTTTCCCATGGAGATTCCGACGAAAATCAACAGCGGTACAATAGTCGTATACGTTCCGGTCGTACTGAGGCCAGGAATCATCTGCAGGATAGCAACAACCAGGAAGTAAAAGTTGGCGACTTTGGTGAACTGCGCGAAAAACTGTCGCGGAAAGAAACTCCAAAGACTATACCGGCTGGACCGAATATAGTTGCCAATGTAAGCCTTTTCCGTGCGCTCATCCAGCATTGAATCCACCAAGGAAGGGTTCAAATCAAGATGTCGGCCATCCTTGGTCGGCGGGATATCCTTGATTCTGAGAATGAATTTCTGCGCCGATGTAAGAGCCGCCTGAATACGCGCCACCGCCGCATCTTTCGTCGAATTCTTCTTGGCCCATCGCTCCTGGGCAAGGTCCTTGAACGCCTTCTCCGATGGCTCGGATGAGACATACGTGGCTACCTCCTCTTTATGCGTAGAATCGGTCGTCGGCGCCGTACTCAACTCATGCTTCTCGTTCACTTCGGGCTCCCGCGCTTCTCCTAGCTCAGCTAGGGCCAGGTCGTCCTTGGCCTCTGTCGAGGTAATAGTTTTATTAAAGATCGAGCGTCGGAGGGAGTAGCCGCGATTTCGCGAGCGAGACCGACCGGCGGGCTCGACGGGGGAGATGGGCGATAGTGTTGACTGGGCATTTGGAGGAGAGAGAGGCGATGTAGGCGATCGCGCCGCAGTAGGCACGGTCGGCGGCGCCAGCGCCGTGTTGATGCTTAAGCCGCGGGAGGTGGGACGTGTTTGGCGTTCTTCCTCGCGCTCAATGTCTGTTGAAAAGCGGACATGTTGGGAGGAGATTCGTCGCCCTGACTCGGAAAGGGCTGATACGAGTGGTGGGCGTTCGATCTGTTCGGAATGGCGTTCGTCGTTGGACATGGCGGGCTCGAATTCCGCGGGACAAGGCCCGACGATCTCGGTATCTCGGTTTTCTTTCCTTTTCTCTTCCCCAATTTTGATTCTTCTTGTCTTGAAGGGTAATCAGTTATTAGATTATTCGATCACAATGGCTGTGGTCCGATTGTGACTGCTCATTCTGGGTTGATCCCCTATCGCGAAACGAAGGTGATGCGCTGGTAACGAGGGTTGGACGCAAGGATAACCGCAGGGCGCAACGATGAACCCTTTTTTTTCCCCCGAGAAGTATTGCGTACAAGAGAGAGAATAGAGGGAGAAACACAACTCGAGGCAGAAGCCAGAAAACAGAAGACAGCAAACAGAAAACAGAAAACAGACAGCCAAGACCAACTTTGGAGGCGAGAACACACGGATCCGGTAATGAACCCGAAACGGTCTAGTGCACAGGATCGGCAGACAAAGTCTGTCAGTTTTCAGCCGAACATGATAGGCACTGAATATGGAAAAGAGTGGGAGAGTGGATTCGGTGGGATCGAGAGAATCGGTAGGGCCACAGAGGCGACACCAAAGTCTAAGGCGTTCTACGGTTGATCTCTCGTTCTACATGAACGCGCAACCCCACGCGGTGGTACCTGGGGACACAGCCCCCCCAGACACGCAAGTCCATAAGAATAGCCGAGACATTATGGCGGGCATTGGCCAACATTCCCTAGGGTCTGGATGCAGCCTGTAAGAAAATGAATTCGAAAAAAGAAGGGATTACCCTCACTGCAGTGCGTTAGAGTAAAATGGATTTGAACTAGTACTTCTGTAAATCTACTTCGTACTTCCTACTAAGGTACCGTTGTACGAGTAGGCAGACTTGCCACGCAATATTAAGAGTGTCCCATAAACTCGACCAAACTCTGAACAATAAGATTAAAGTTGAATTTGAAACAAGGGAAAATTCATGGTTAAAACGTCCATAACGTCGTTCACTGGCCACGTTCACTTGGGGTAACGCCTCATGACGTCACTCTCCACTAATACCGTGGCTGGCCATACGGTGGGTAACCAGTTTGAGAACCATAGGGCTGTTGGCCATATGCCCCACGCGATGCCTGATACTGCGGCTGGCCCTGAGGCTGACCCTGGGGAGACTGTGGGTACCCTTGGGGTGGGTAGCCAGACTGACCGTAGGGAGGTGCACCGGGGGGAGCGCCATACGGAGGCTGCCCTTGGCCTTGGCCCGGGGGAGGCCCAGGAGGGGGTGCACCATACTGCTGGCTTTGGTTGGGGGGAGGCCCAGGAGGTGCGCCATATTGCTGGCCTTGGCTTTGGGGACGTCCAGGGGGCGCACCGTACTGACCTTGACCTCCTGCAGGAGGATACCCGCCACCGCCGCCATACTGGCTGACTGAGCCCTGAGGACCGCCGCCACGACGAGCATTATCTCTCTCATCTTTGGTATCGTAAGATGAATCGATGGCACCAAGCATCAGTTTGGCACACTAACAACCATTAGTCGCTAATCAATGTGTAATATGGAGTACACAGGAACACATACCCAGAGTTCTCGGGTGAGGTGCACGGGGGGATTGGCGCGGGACATTTCATCCTGCTCCACCTCGAAGTCTAGAACACGTCAGTTGAGAAACAAGGCAGGGGGTCAATGCACGAACTGGAGGTACAGTCAATCAAGTGACCGATCTGAGGATCTTCGTCAAGAGCAGACAAGAAATCACGAGCACGCTGGTCAGTGCCAACCTGCGAGAATTGGAATGAAACAGCGCCTGGTCCATAACGAGTTCGGGAGGTCTCTTCCACGGCGTAGCGAATAACATCACCCACGGCACCGTGAGGCTCACCTGCAGGCTGTCCGTCGGTAATGGTGATGACAAGAACGGGCTTCTCCAACCGGTTTGCACGGGCAGGTTCGACAACCATTGGCTCCACGACCTTAGTCTTTAGATTTGTGCCGAGGGGAGTCAGTCCTGAGAATCGAACTCGAGAGACAAGCTGGTTCACGTCTTCAGCATCGCGGATACCATCGCCTCTCTCGGAAGAGTTCATGAACCGCACAGAGATACCATCCTGGTCGAAGGTTGAAGCGGCAGTTGCGACGATTCCGAGGATCTGTCTCAGTTGGTCCTTTCGCAACCCCTTTTCTTCAAATTCAATAGATCCGCTGTCGTCCACGTAGAGAATGACGTCAAACAGCGAGAGTTTCATAACATCTGTCGCAACCTCCATTGGCACGGCCCATTCGTGGATCAGTTTGGTGAGCTTGCCAGGCGCCTCTGCGGCAAGGGTCTGCACGAGTCGGTCGAGGCGATCGGGTGGATAGAAGCTTTGAAGGTTCTTCTCTTGGATTGTGGCAATCAGTAGCGAGCGGTAGGCTGCGACTTGCTGCTGGGTTGCTGGAGGAGCTGGGCCGCCGGGGGGACCACCGGGGGCACCATACTGGCCTGGCGGACCACCTGGGCCTGGAGAGGGAACGGGTCGACCTTGAGCCTGTCCACCAGGGTAAGGAGCACCCTGGGGGTATGATGGTGGCTGGTTCTATGTTCGTCAGCATGGTTCTTCAAAACAACCTTGGAAAAATCAACGAAAAGTAATCATTAAACACGACACGAAATGCAAGACAAATATATAGGGCACGGGGTATTCTGTACATAAGACGGTTGTTGCCCGGGGTATTGTTGCTGTCCAGGATACTGTTGCTGTCCAGGGTATTGTTGCTGTCCAGAGTATTGTTGTTGTCCAGGGTAAGACGGCTGTCCAGGGTTTCCTTGCGGCTGCTGGCCGTAAGACTGTCCAGGCTGTTGACCCGGGTATGGCGAAGCCGGGCTGTAGGGCTGCTGTGGCTGCTGGCCCGGATACGGCGACGCGGCAGCGTAGGGCTGGCCTTGTGGCGGAGGTGGAGGCGGGCGGTTGTAGCCCTGCGCGCCTGGTGATGCGGGGTAAGGCGACTGCGACTGCGGAGGTCTGGAGTAGGAGGGAGTGGGCGGAGCCGGTGATGGATTATAGGACTGGTAGGGAGCGGATGAGCCGTTTGGATAGCCTTGGTAGGGATTCGACATTTCGATGGTTGTCCGGACGGAACCAAGATCCAGAAGTCGCGACTTTACAATGGAGGGGGGTGGGGGATGACAAGAACAACACAAAAAAAAATTAAAACTTGCTTACCGATCCCTGAGGGGCTGGGGATCCCGAATAAGCCTGATATTGTTGATTCTGATGTGGATTAGCAAGTATCTTCACGGAGTACTGCCGTACATGACGTCGTGGATGTAGGAACAGATGTACGAGTATGCAAATATGACTTACGTGTCCGGCCTGCAGCGAGGATGGAGGTCCCCCAGTGTACCCGGATGGAGGCGCACCTCCGTAAGTGCCACTGTTGGACATCTTTTCGTTATTCTGGCTGGAAGCGATTTTTTGAGCGAACTAAAGACAGATCAGAGACTCTCTCGCACAACTAACAAAGTATCACATGAAATATGGAGACTCACACCCATGATGTATGACGGGAGGAGGGGTAGAAGTAAGGGTGGGATGAGAAAAAAAACCAAGACTCCAGTGTCTCACGAGATGAGGATTCAATGACGTTGCCTGATGTGGATAGCGCCCCTCCTAATTGAGGCTGAGCTGTATAACTCTGGTACTTCGGGGTACTTGGCGGGACGCGGTAATCCGGCAGCTTACAAAGTACCAACAAGTTCCTTAAAATGAAGTCACCAGGTCACCAGGTATACTCATACATTATCCTATATTTTCGAGCGTCATTAGGCTTCGAAGTTCTATTTTTCAGTCGCATATACGACTTCAGGAGTATCTGACTTGCCACTATCATTTGCCTGATGGAGCACATGCGCAGTGGTCAGAGGCCCCACATTCTGCGATGCTTCCAGAAGCTGTGGGCTAAGGCTGTGTCCTGCATTTTATACGAGTACGTGCAAGGCTCCAGGGCTGGAATCAACAGTCCCCACTCACATCATCTTACCGTACTTGATGCATACTTGTGCGCTGACTACGCGCTACTTGAACTCCCGAGATTCTATGTAGCAGGTATTAAGTCAAGATGAATAAATACCTTTCCAAATCATCATCTTTCACTATGTAGCACTCCAATTTCCGGAACTCACTGAACAAAGAGATCTGTGTTCGAGAATTGCAAGTCCTTCCATAAAAATACAAATGAATTGGTATAAAAAATTACACGGTACACCTCTTGATGAACTCGAGCTCAGCCGTATGCACACATCATACAATGCAGTGCCCGTTTATAGGGGACCATGCTGTATAGCTCATTGGTGTAGCAATGGGCTATATACTTACCTAGGTAGTGGTGTTTCAGATTAGACCAGACACTCATTTGTGTTGAAGTATAGCTTCCCCAAAATTATCGGAGAAGCCCTCCGAGAATAGCCCCGCCGAACGGGTGAACTCCTCCGAGCATCAACCCCTCAAGAGACCTTATAGTCTAATTCATAATTCCACAGGTGACTCCAAAAATTTTTGTTTTCTTCAAATCCTCCTCTCATTCTGACTGGTCCCTCCCAAGCTCTCTGTCATCAACCATGGATCTTGCCCAAAAGTTTGACAACGCCCGTGAGGCTCTCAAATGTATTGACATGCATACTACAGGGGAGCCAACCCGAATTGTATATTCTGGGTTTCCCCAGCTGCACGGCACACTACTAGAGCAGCGTGACCAAGCCAAAACAAAATACGATAATGTCCGGAAACGCATCATGCTCGAGCCGCGAGGCCACTTCGACATGTACGGTGCGATAATCATCACCGACACGGAGCTCATTAAAAGCGGAGAAGCTCACATTGGTACACTCTTTACACATAACGGAGGCTTCTCTACCATGTGCGGTCATGCAACAATCGCACTGGGTCGATTCCTCGTCGACACTCATGACTTGGGCGTCTTTCCAAAGCGAGATGAACTGAAGGTTGATCCCAAAACTCAGACTATTGATGTTAATATCCATGCTCCTTGTGGTTTAATTCGTGTCACTGTTCCTACCACCGAGGATGGCCGAGAGTCCGATCCCTCTCGCCCTGTGACATTCGTTTCAACGCCTGCATATGCTGCCGCAATCAGTCTCACCATTCCGATTCCTGCGGAAAAGCGATGGGTTGAGCTTGCAGGTCGAGACTCGATTACTCTGGATATATCTTATGGCGGTGCTTTCTATGCGTTGATCGATGCTCAAGAGCTTGGCTTTGATGGTCTGAGTAAGGTCGATCTTTCAAGGATCGGAGATGTAGTCAAAAACCTCAAGGCTTACTTGATGAGCCAACCGGATGTCGTCGAGGCTTTGCAACACCCTGAAGATCAGCGACTGTCTTTCCTATACTCTATCATGGTTGTGGACCAGGGCATTGGATCACGACCATCTGGGGTATCTGGAGCGGAAACAGGTCTATGTTTTTTCGCAGAAAACTCAGTGGATCGATCTCCGACGGGCTCTTGTGTGACTGCCCGTATGGCTCTTGCGCATGCAAAGGGTCTGAGGCCTTGCAATCAAAGCTGGGCGTACAACTCTCTAGTATCGAACCACTTCGATACTGGGGCATTCACGGCGTCAATTCTCGAAGAGGGGATATTACTGCAAGGAGGCAATGGAGTGGATAGACAGGCGGTGATTGTACGTGTGGAAGGGAAGGCGTATTATACTGGTGCGCTTTCCTTTATTGTTGAAAAGGACGATGTGACCAGTGAAAGTGGATTTACTATGGCAGAGTGCTCGGGTTAAAATTCTCAACTGTCCAGGAATATCTGGGCCGAATCTGCTCGAGTGATCCTCAACAAGCTATATATCCCCGAAGTCAGAGCAAAAGGAACAACACAGGTGAATCACCAATCATAAACCGTGAGACTTGTGATAGCAAGTACATATCATTTAGCTGAGAGATAAATTCGCTTTCAAACAGCCTCGGAAAAAAGAAGAAAGAAAAAAAACAACCCTAGAAGAATTTTGGACTTAGTGGCCAACAAAGCAAGCCAAAGGGCTGGGTTTGGGACTCGGGGAGTTGACTATCTGCAGTTCCAAGGGCGGTCGAGCTTCCCCCAAAACTTTTTTTTTGTCGCAACTTTGCAATATTCTGTATTCAACACCACATTTCCATTCACAATGGCTGCCCCTGTACCATTAGATCGCTTACCTCCCACGACAACCGCCTACGTGATCGCAACGGCCATCCTCGCAGGTGTCACCGGATACTTCATCGGCCAAGGTTCCTCGCTCAACCTCTTCAAAGAAAAGAAGGAAGGCTGGCCCAACAGCTACGATGTGAAGGTCCACAGCCACTCTTCCGACGAAGAGGAGGACGATTCTGAAGAAGAGGAAACCGACGAGGAAGACGAAGGCAACGGCGAGGAACTGGCTAGTTTCAAGGACAACACCGAAGAGGTCAAGTTGGTGCTGGTCGTTCGCATGGACTTGGGCATGACCAAAGGTATGCAATCTACGAACGTCGCTCTTTACACATGCTAACTGACTCTTCTCTTAGGCAAAATCGCCGCCCAATGCTCCCACGCCACTCTCGCTTGCTACAAATACTTCCAGGAATTTGCGCCCAACTCGCCCATCCTCAAGAAGTGGGAACGCGGTGGTCAGGCCAAGATTGCCCTGCAGACTAAGTCTGAGGAGGAAGTGCTGCTCATGCAGGCACAGGCTATGAGCCTCGGGCTTTGCGCACGCGTGATCCAGGATGCTGGTCGCACTCAGATCGCAAGCGGCAGCAAGACTGTGCTTGGAATCTTGGGTCCCAAGAGTGTGGTGGACGGCGTGACGGGCCACTTGAAGCTTCTGTAGATTACATGCGCTTTTGTATACACCAGCGATGATGATCATGACCTCCAATGAAGAGCTTGCGGATATGGCGCAAATAGAACGAGCGCAGCATGCGGCGCATTAAAGCTCGACAAGCCATAGGATGTCCACTTGATAGCTGTGCTGTTTCCTGGGAGACAAATCTCGCCGGGGCAACTGTACAGGGTTTTTTTTCTTTACAAAACTCTAGTAGCTAGACTAAGGGATGTGGGCAGTCATGGTTATTCCCTAACCTCAGCGGCCAACGGCCAATCGGCAAAGAGACATGAAATATGACGCCGGCTGACACCAAGCTGTCAAGCCGAGCTCACCAGTGGGAGCTCAAGACCCGCAACACAAGGCGCAGACATTTGATCTGGGATCTGTCGACCGGAAACCGTAAAGGCCATCTACGCAAAGTTATGATGGCTCCATTCAGTCGAACTGCCCAGCTCTCAACCATCACACAATAACCAGTCAGACTGGAACCATGGACAGGAAATCTGGACACAAATCCGTGTTATAGGTGAAGAAAAGAAAAGAGAAAGGAAGGGCGGAAAGGTTCTTATTTATGTCGCTCAGTGGGGCCGCTAAGATTTTAAGACACTATGCCCCATTCGGGTTAGTAAAATCACGTGCCATGATTGCGGCTATCTTGCTCTCGGTGGTTGCGCAACGGCGATTATCAGGTCAATTTCACTTCTATCCTGTTTCCCCCTCGCCCCACCTCCCGTCAACATGGCGGACGCTCTCTCCATTGAACAGAACAACAAGATTCGAGTAGCCCTCGGTCTCAAGCCACTCCCCGTCCCTGGCGCCGGTCCCCAATTTCAAGAATCCGACAGCGAGTCCGGCGAAGAAGAGGAAGAAGCCAGCACCGTTGAAACGCGACAGGCAGCAGGATACGACAACTGGAAGAAGTTACAGGATGATGCCGAGGCAAAGCGAAAAAGGGACGAAAGGAATGCCGCCATCAAGAAAGCTCGCGACATCGCCCAACGAAACATCCAACTTGAAGGCGCGACCCTCGGAGAAGAAAATGGCGCCGAACTCGATACCAAGGCTTGGCTAGCACAGTCCAAGAAGCGCACAAAGAAAGTCGAGAAGGAGCGCGCTCGCAGAACCGCCGAGGAACTTGAAGAGCGTGAGCGCCTCGCCGCGGCCGAGTACACTGCTGCCGATCTGGCTGGTATCAAGGTCGGACACTCGGCGGGTGATTTCGATGGTGGCGAAGATCACATTCTCACACTCAAGGATGCGGCGGTGGATGACGACGAAGTGATGGATGAACTTCAAGACACGGCCTTAGCGGAACAGGAAAAGCTACAAGAAAAGCTGGAGCTGAAGAAGAAGAAGCCTGTTTACGACCCACATGCGGAGAGCCAGGGCATCCTCTCACAGTACGACGATGAGATTGATGGCAAAAAGCGGAAGAGGTTTACACTGGATGCTAAAGGTTCAAATGAAGAGCGCGAAGCCAAGCGTCAAGAAGTGTCGAATCA
This sequence comes from Penicillium salamii, assembly GCA_911197225.1. Lineage (NCBI taxonomy): Eukaryota > Fungi > Ascomycota > Eurotiomycetes > Eurotiales > Aspergillaceae > Penicillium > Penicillium salamii. Next base: position 682,049 of record CAJVOY010000131.1, on the reverse strand, counting down.
GCTCAAGAAGAATACTATCAACCTCGAGTTCGAACCAGAGGTGCCCACATCTGATTACATGGATATCAGTGAGGTCAAGATCAAGAAGCCTAAGAAGAAGAAGGCCAAGACTACGAAACAGAGGGCAGTGATGGACGACGATGATCTCGCCCCGCCTCCCGACAGCACCGATACCCAAGGCAACTCCGCCATGGAAATTGATTCTAGTGCGGGTGTACCAGTTCCTGCTCGCCGCAAGCCGACCACTGAAAATGTTTCTTTTGCCGACGACGATGATCTTCAAGCCTCCCTTGCACTGCAACGGCGTGCTGCGTTTAAGAAGCGTAAGAAGATCAGCCCAGAGGACCTTGCCCGCCAACTCCGTGAAGAAGAGGTCCAGACCGCGATGGAAGACGAAGATGAACCCGGTCTTGTCATCGACGAAACATCCGAGTTTGTCGCCAACTTGGACAAGGCCGATCTCCTGGAAGCTCAAGGGAAGAAGACCAAGCCTGCTCCTCGACGAGCATCTACAGAGGAACCCGCCCACACAGAGCCCGAGTCTCAGCCGGAAACCGAGGGCGAGGGTGTCGAAATTGATATGGACCGCTACGGCGATGTTGAAGATGAAGAGGAGCTCACCGCACGCATCAAACGCGATGAAGCGGCTCAAGCTCAGTCAGAAATTACAGGCACTGGCCTGGAAGAAGAATCTACGTTGGATGAAGGTCTCGGAGCCACTCTGAAGTTGCTACGATCCCGCGGTCTGGTGAAGGACAATGACGGTGGTTCCCAGAACGCGCTCATGCGCGACCGCCAACAATTCCTTGCCGATAAAGCCAACCGCGAGACCGAAATTGAGCGCCGCGCCCGCCAGCAGCGTGAGCGTGACCGTACCTCTGGCAAACTCGAACGCATGTCAGCACGCGAGCGCGAGGAGCACGCTCGCTGGGAGAACAAGCAGCGTGATCAGCAAGAAGCGCGCCATATGGCCGAAGTCTTCAATCGCGAGTATAAGCCGGATGTTCAGCTTCGGTACGTCGACGAGTTTGGTCGCAACATGAACCAGAAGGAAGCGTTCAAGCAACTGAGTCACCAATTCCACGGCAAGGGCAGTGGTAAGATGAAGACGGAGAAGCGACTAAAGAAGATCGAGGAAGAGAAGAAGCGCGAGGCCACGAGTGCCCTGGATAGTAGTCAGAACGGCGGTATGAACAACGCCGTTGGTACCGCTGCACGAAAGACCGGCCAGGCTGGTGTTCGTCTGGGTTAAACCATGTATATCGAGTCCAATACCTACCATATTTCATACCCCTTACAGTACCTACCTCAGTGCCTATAGTACTCCGCACCTGCAGAGTCGATGCATATTCGCACCCAAAAGGGTAATTTTCCGCGTTAGCTATGTCCTCCCGAGCTACGTAATGATCTGTCGACATCTCCGCATGTGGGGATCGCGGGTGTTTTTTTCTCGATTTTGTTACGCGAGATTTATTTGCTTTTGTTTTGTTTTTTTTTTTTTATCTCGGAAGAGAAGCCTATCTACTCCGTACAGATTTACGGGGTATATGTATTTCACTTAGGTGTGAGTGGCTGATATACCTAGGTGTGTACTTAAGTACTCCATGCTGTCCACCTCACCCTACTATCACATACATAAAATTTTACCCCAACTGTGCGTGAGGGGAATAGTGTGGAGAAGGAGCTGGATCAGTTCACCGGGAGACGCAAATTCCCGGTGAGAAAACCCCGGGGTTGAGAGATGGGCTGATGGGCTGATGTGAGCTGTGTAGCACATTGTAATATATGTCTACATTCCGAACATAGGAACCCCCTTGGAGAGCTCCAGGGCTGTTCCATACTAGCAAAGAAAATAGTCAAAAGAGTCCTCGACAGATGTGCACTTAAACGATTAACCGTGCGGAGGTTGTAGCCAATCCCACTCGTACATCTCGCCGGAAGATGTACTGGGTACCTGGGCCAAGGTGAAGCTGCATGCCGCCAAGGAGGTACCCGGTACCGCCATCCCCCCGGGACCGTGATTCAGGCAAAAAAACATCGGGACTGTGTCTCCGACCCTTTATTACTTGGCTCTCCTCCCGGTTCTTCCCTTTCCCCCTTCCCCAAGTCTAGCTTCTAGATCTAGGACTGCGTCCCTGAATTTGATTATTCTTTCATCTCTGCAATCATGCTCTCCACTCTTCGTGTCGCCAGCCGGTCGGCTGCCACCCGTGAGGCCAATGTGCGCACCGTGATGGTCGCCCGTCACGGCTCAACCTGGGCCAACGTGCCCCAGGGCCCTCCTGTAAGCTTGATCCAGCTTTCTACGTGCAATTGGGCGCGTGAAACAGCAATCCTAACATCAATGGTCTCATAGGATGCTATTCTCGGTATCACCGAGGCTTTCAAGGCCGACTCTTTCAAGGAGAAGATCAACCTCGGTGTTGGTGCTTACCGTAAGTTGGACCAACAAGAAATGGCATCTCGCACCATGAATGGATTGCTAACAGGCGGGTGTCTGTACAGGTGACGACAAGGGCAAGCCTTACGTCCTGCCCTCCGTCCGCACTGCTGAGGACAAGGTTGTCGCATCGCGCTTCGACAAGGAGTACGCTGGCATCACTGGTATTCCCGCCTTCACCAACGCCGCCGCCGAGCTCGCCTACGGTGCCGACTCCTCCGCCATCAAGGACAACCGTCTCGTTATCACCCAGACCATCTCCGGTACCGGTGCTCTCCGTATCGGTGGTGCTTTCCTCAAGCAGTTCTACCCTGGCGCGAAGAAGATTTACCTTCCCAACCCCAGCTGGGCCAACCACAAGGCTGTCTTCTCCGACTCCGGTCTCGAGGTTGCTCAGTACAGCTACTACAACAAGGACACCATCGGTCTTGACTTTGAGGGTCTGATCGCCGACATCAAGGCTGCCCCCGAGCAGAGCATCATCCTCCTGCACGCCTGTGCCCACAACCCCACCGGTGTCGACCCCACTGAGGCTCAGTGGCGCCAGATTAGCGATGTCATGAAGGAGAAGAACCACTTCGCTTTCTTCGACATGGCTTACCAGGGCTTTGCCAGCGGTAACGCTGACAAGGATGCCTTTGCTCCCCGCCACTTCGTCAAGGAGGGCCACAACATCGCTCTGTGCCAGTCCTTCGCCAAGAACATGGGTCTGTACGGTGAGCGTGTCGGTGCCTTCTCCCTCGTCTGCGAGAACACCGAGGAGAAGAAGCGCGTTGAGTCTCAGATCAAGATTCTCATCCGTCCCTTCTACTCCAACCCTCCCATCCACGGTGCTCGTGTCGCCTCCACCATCATGAACGACCCTGCCCTGAACCAGCAGTGGCTCGGTGAGGTTAAGGGCATGGCTGACCGCATCATCGAGATGCGCTCCGCTCTCCGCACCAACCTCGAGAAGCTCGGCAGCAAGCACGACTGGTCTCACATCACCAGCCAGGTACGTTTCATATGTTCAATCCCTATCATTCAGACTAACATTATTCTAGATCGGCATGTTCGCCTACACTGGCCTGAAGCCCGAGCAGATGGATGCCCTTGCCAAGGAGGTAAGCTTACTTAACCTTTATCAAAGGAATCGCGCTAATGACTCGTCCAGCACTCCGTCTACGCCACCAAGGACGGCCGTATCTCCGTTGCTGGTATCACCTCCGGCAACGTGCAGAGACTCGCCGAGTCCATCTTCAAGATTACCGGATAGATTCATATATAGGGATTCTTAAAGGATATACGATAAAATGAGCGTGGCGCGTGATAAACAGGGCCCGGGCAGGACTTGCATTGGACCGGCCCTTTTGTACTGATATCTAATGTCTCTGTTTCATATTTAGCATGGTTCGGCTCTGTCCGTTAACGGAGATTTTGGATTCTTCTACTTCACTTGACTATATACCTAGGACTTGTCTACTGTAGCCTGGGTTGACAAGATGGTCTCTTCAAGGTCGCATTCCAGAACGCTTGAATCAAGCGTGTGGAAAGAAAGGTTAACATTTTTACGTCTGATTTTAACAGGACACTGTTTGGCTGCCCTTTTATTTTCACCTGACGCGGCCATGGTGGCCACATGCCTGTTCCGCATGACGAATAGCTGCTAGGAGAATTCCTGATCGCACCGTGTTCTACGCATTCTAGGCATTCGTGATTGTCATGAAAAGAGCGTGCCCGGTACTTCAACTCGAGCTTTGTTCAATGCGATTCAAGTCTTCTGGAACGCAGAGCCATTCTTACTTTGATGTGCACTCATCCACTCATCAACCACCTGGCGATAATCCCAAGGCTTATATGGCTCCATGATCTCTGCCATGAAAGACGTTTTGCGACAATGTTCCAATCCCAAGTCCCGCATGAGATGATCAAAGTATGAGAGTGCGTCGAATGCCAAATCCGCGACCTCACCTCCATACCCACATGGATACCTCCATTTCCCCCACCGGGAATTGAGAACGGCTTCTCGTACAGCATCGTTATCGTTAACAGGAGCCCGATTCAGTTTGCCGTCGAAATATGCCGAGATCCAAAGCCCTTGTAAACTGGCGCAAGTGGACGTGCTCACGGATGAGACCATGCCTGCAAATGCTAAGCTTCGGTCTTCCCACAGAGCAGGTGGTATCATGAAGCGATATAAAAGTAGAGGATTCGGTTTCTTGACTTGGCTGCGAAGCAAAGGCTGGGAATTGAGGATCGGGAATCGTGTCAGGATTTCTGCATCGGCTGAATTGAGGAGTTCTGTCATCTCAGCTTCTGATCTTTGCAGGTTGAGGTCCCAGTTGCTGAATTTGAACGATGGTGTCTTTTTCCACCCGGTGGCGCAGATCAGGGCATCGGCATTCAGGACTCTACCGGTGGACAGGTGTACCTTCTTCGGGCTCAGAAGGGCAATGTTTGCGGTGTGGACTTGTATCCTTCCATCTTTCACAAAGTTGAAGAAGTTGGAGTCATAGTTGTGGATGCTCACCCCACTGCCTGTCCAGAATGCCGATGTCCATGGTTTCAGAGCAGCAAGACTTGGATGATTGCAATCGTCATATTCATTGGCCTTGACAATATCGGAGCTCAACATGTGCCAAAATGCCTGCACAATGAATCGTCCAATCTTAGTTCCATGAAGAAACTTTCGAACTAGAGGAAATCCATCCTCGTCGCCCCATGGTGTAGGGCTCATCCAAGTGAGACAGCGGGTGTGAAGTAGTTCCTCCATCTTTCTTTTGAGTGGAGTGACAAATGCCGGAGAAAGCCAAACAGGTCCGTTTCCTTCTGGTCGGATGACCAACTCGACATGAACTCCTGCCTGTGCATATGCGAAGGCCACATCGAAAGCAGACTTTGCACCGCCAACAACGACGATATCTTTCGAGCTATCGAGAGAATCGTGTTCTTGGAAATCTTTCGCATGGAAGAATGGAGCATTGAATGAGTCCTGCCCCGGATATGATGGCATGTTAGGCGTTGAAGTCAGACCTGTTGCTAATATCAACCTCTTAGTCCTGAGCGCAGCTGTCCCTGCTTCAGAAGAGGTATTGACCACCCAGCTAGCAACACATTGCTCAATGGTTCCCACCACGGTGTTAAATATGACGCGCTCAAAAATCCCAAAATGGCGTGCATAGTCGGTCAAATAGCGGTGCAGAGTCGCTGCAGGAATATGACTGTCAGGCTTCACGCCGTATGCTTCGCTCATGTGGAAATCTGGATACTCATAAGACCCAGCCATATTGTTTGACTTCAAGCCGGGGTATAGGCGATGCTCAGCCCAGGTACCACCGCAACTACTGGCCGCTTCGATGACCGCGATTCGTTCATAGGGATGGAGTTGGATATAATGTTTGGCTGCAGCAAGGCCGAACCACCCTTGGGACGATGACTTAGCTTGGATCAAATGGTACAGATCACTCATTATCAATACTTACCGGCACCAACAACTATCAGGTCATACTGTTCGATCATTGTATCTTGATATCGACTGCTCGGCGATGTTCATTCGAAGGGATCTGCTAGTCTGGATGGACTTTTTTCTTTTATCCGCCCAGATTGAAACAATATGTTTGCTTTTTCTTTCCACATAACATGATCAATGAGCTCCCGAGATCCATTTCATCTAACATCAAAGGTGCGGTTGGGAAGCTGGTGAGAAACCACCTGGCCAACAACCAATGCCATCGTGAGAACAATTTGATTACACGGACATTGTCTCTGTCGGACTGACCTGACCCTGGATTCCAAATTCTTCGGCTGTTGGGCTTTTGTGACACCATTCATATTTTCCTGTTGTGTTTCCTCCATGTCTCCTGACTTGGCAGGGGGTTGGTGATCCATGAGGCGAAGAGGTGGAACAGGGATCTCGGTGGTTTTGTTCACTGCAGCTAAAGATGTCGGCTTTAGCCAATCGCATTCATCGCGCTAACTGACTCCATCAGGAAAGGCAAACCGATGATACCAAACCACTCAGCTCTTGGCTTAGATATCTCATCGGAACCATTTCCGCGTTACCGATAGGACAATCGACGAAGCGATATGATGCGGGGAATATAAACCAGGCAATTGTTTGATCACCAAATAGCAATATTCTTTCTGAAAGCTTTCAAGATTGATCATCAACTATGCCACCATCCACACCATCCACCGCAGAAGGTTTCTTGTGGACCCCCAAAGGTACCAAGGAAGGCCTACAAACACACGCATACCAAGTCTCCTCGTCTACGATAAAGGATAACTACGATGTCATTGTGATCGGTGCAGGTTTCGCCGGTCTCATCGCAGCAAGAGATCTTAGCCAAAGACACAATCTCAAGGTCCTGCTCCTCGAAGCCAGAGACCGCATCGGAGGCCGCACATGGACAGCCAACGTTCTAGGCGAAGAAATCGAAATGGGCGGAACATGGGTCCACTGGGCCCAGCCTCACTTGTACAGCGAGCTGCGTCGGTACGGACTACATGCCAATTTGAAGACATCTGCTGGAACGTTGGCGCCGGAAAAACAATTCTTTGCATCTGGTGGTCCGCCAGGGGAGATATCGATTGCGGAAGCGGGCGAGATCTTGGATCGTGTCTCGCGGGCTTTCTTTACGGTCGATGGTTATGATAGTCGTGCTCTTATGCCTTATCCTCATGACCCGTTGAGGGAACCGGCTTTGTGGCGGTCGTATGATCATTTGTCTGTGAAGGACCGGCTGGACTGCTTGGCTTTTACGCAGTTTGAAAAAGATCTTTTCGAATCCAATGTGAGCACCTTTGGCAGCGCTCCTGGATCAAGTATTGGCTTTACTGAGGCTCTTCGGTGGTTTGCTTTGGGCGGACATAGTATGGCAGGGGTATTTGAGATGGCAGGGCTATATAAGATTGGGAAAGGAGGGATGACTTCATTTGCGCAAGCGATATTGGGAGACTACACTGGTGACATGCTGTTTGGCACCGCGGTGAAACATATCAGTGATTCTGCATCGGGAATCAAGATCACGACTACCTCTGGGAAGTATTTGAAAGCAAAGACGATTGTGTGTACAATTCCTTTGTAAGTCTACAGCATCCCCATTGACGATTGACAACTGATTGATTTCCCAGGAACTGTCTGGGGGACATCACTTTCAATCCCCCCTTGAGTGCCCTTCGACAAGCAGCCATTGAAGAAGGCCATATCAACACAGGAGCCAAAATCCATTTCAAGTTACGTCCCATACAGCCGGCATGGTTCGCTACAGCCTGTTCCAGTACATACCTCTTTGCATTCTCCGACCACAACGGCACTCAAACCACCGGGCCATCGGGAACTTGGTGCATTGGCTTTGGGTACAGCTCCCAGCTAACGGACAAGCGGAATAGCAAGGAGATTGTCGGTAAATTCCGCAAGAACATTCAGCCAGATGCCGAAGTTGAGGCATACGCAACCCACGATTGGATGAATGATCCATATGCTAAAGGAGTGTGGGCTTGCTGGGGCCCTGGGTCTGCATCCAAGTATCTTCAAGAGCTCCAAAGTCCTCATGGGCGAGTCATCTTTGCCAGCGCAGACTGGTCAGATGGATGGAGAGGGTTTGTAGACGGGGCCATTGAGCAGGGCCAACAAGCTGTGCAGGATGTAGTGGTGGTTTTGAACGCAAGCTCTACATCTCGTCCGAACCTGTGAGCAGTTGAACAAACTCGATGCGAGTCTTCTGCCAGCGCTCCTGAAGTCGTGAGAGAAACTGGCTGGCATATACTATAGCTAGCTAAGAATACAGCATAATCATCGTTAAAGAGTGAGCTCCCCTGATCTTTTACTTCGGGAGGGACTAAGAATGATATGTATTAACCTGACATTTTTGAGGTAATATGCAATAGAAGTAAAGTTGTTAAAAGCCCCAGACCAAACGCCAAACACACCAAGCCAGCCTTTTGATAATGCAGCACGTTTAGAGACCCATCAAACCACTAACACCCATCTGTGATTCACCACCTGGAACAAGGGAAGGACATATGCATCCCGGGGGTACATCAGCGGCCGAGTATGGGTGCCAGCCCGAGGAGGGAGAGGGGACAGAACGCCCCATGACTCGAGCGATGATGCTGGCAGGAGTCCCGTTAGTGCCTTGGCTGGCATGAAGAAGGCCAAAGCGCAGGAAGACTTCAGAGGTAGTGACGAGAATGGAGATAACGATGAGAACAATGATGATCCAAGTTTGGTCTGGCGGGTGTAAGAGTCAGTCATTTGCTAGATGTTGCGGGATGAAAACTTACGGGATGTTCTGGTGTCAGCGATTGAGTCTGAAAGGATCTCGGCAAGATCTAAGAATACACGGCATCGTTCGTTCAAGACTTGGATGCGAGGCTTGATTTCCAGGTACTCGCGCACGGCAATGTAGAGCGGGTACAGGGTCGGTTCGCTCTCCCAGAAAAAGTTGGGGACATCGAGCATGTTTGATGCTGCGTGACTGTAAGTGAATGTAAAATGTCAATTGGAAAATGCAACTTACAAAGGTTGACTTCGACACGGCTCTTGAAGAGACGACCGAGGATACGGAAAACCTCTTCGCGCTTCATACCCAGTTTGCCTGTGACGGCCAATCGCCTGGGAACGTCTTTGGCGTCTGCCATTTGACGAGCCATGACTTCTTCAAAGAAGCAGAGCTTGGTGCTTTGGGAAATACCATGACTGATAGCAAGCTTAATCATATGGTCACCGCTTCGCAGTGTGATCATATCATTGTAGACTCGTGGACGCGAGATCTCAGTGGAATATTCGAAATGGAACTCTTCCGTCTCGAAGTCCTCTTCGTCAAGCGGCATAGTTGCCAGCGGGATGGGAATCCCCGTCGCTGATGATGTAGCAAAAGCCAAATCAGCAAGCAGATCTTTCTCCTGTCGCTCAGTGAAGTTCCAGAACACAACAACGCCGTAGCTGAAGACAAACATCTCGGCGACATTGTACAATGTGCGAGCTGGAGCCTGTGGCAATGATGACGAAGAATGCGTAGTAGGTGGCGGAGAAGGACGGTCTCGAATGAGAGCGTGGCTGTCATCTGTGCTGTGTCTTCGGCGACGGAGAGGCTCCGGCGAAGGAGGTCTGTTCTCCTCACTAGTTTCCGCAGGCTGGGAATGTTCCATCACTTGAACACTCTCGCTGGAGCTAGCGGCATGCTCATGCTCATCGGCGCGACCACGAACCTCTTCAGTGATACGATTCAAGAACTCTTCCCGGTTCTCCTGGTGATGATCATCCGAGTCGCGCGGCGATGCTTCGTAATGATGTTCATCTTCTGGGCGATTGTGGCCACCAACCGAATGCTCTTCTGGTTCAACCATGTAATCATCATGATGATCACGAAGCTCGTTACGTTCAATCTCCTCATCCAGCAAAGACTTTCCACCAGGGTATTTCAGAACAGGACTACTCCTCAACCGGTACCCATCGTGACCGGGAAGAAGAGGCAGATGATAAGCAGTGTAAAGGCAATCGTCGTAAAGCTTCGTCCTGCCACCATGCTGCTCCTTGACAAAGGCAGCAAGCGATCCCATCTTGTAAGCCTGTGCCGTACAATAGGCTGTGACGCGAGCAAGCTTCTCTGTCCTCCTGGCCTTTGGCAAACGCTCTGCATAACTCTTCGCGCGCTCAGGCGCCACACGACGTTTCCTGAGCACCTCCTCTTCGGCCAACAACGGGGCAAGATCGTTATCAACGCCGAAATCGCCACCTAACCGCTTCGAAACTAGAAGCTGGTGTCTGACCATCTCCGGATCAACATTTTTCTCCTGCGCCAAGCGAGCAACGAGTTCCTCATCCACCGTCTCCACACCATCAGGTCCCTCGTCTTCGTCATCCTCAGTCTCTCCCTCTTCAATCTCATCGGTATCAGGTAGAAGAACCAGCTTCTCGCTGACTTTCGTCGTTCGAGGTGGCAGACGCGGCTGCGCCGCAAGCCGACCGGCTTTACCACCTCCTGCGACCGCACTGGAGCTACTACTGCCAGAAGTACCCATCAGGCCACCCGCCGCAGACGCAAGGCGTCGTGAGCGTGAGCTAGGTGGTGGGCCCCGTTGCTGTCCCGAAGGCACGTCGGAGGCGTACTGGAGGACATTATCGACGGTGATAAAGCGGGTTGCAGGTGAACGGCGACGGCGGGGAGTTTGAGTGTTTTGTTGATCGCGGGAGTCCGTGACCTAGAACACATGTGTTAGTATCCTTCAATCCCAAGTAAACACCCAATTAGGCTCTTCCTCCCCCCAGAAAAAAAGTTGTCGGGATTCGTACCAAAACGGTCGGGCTGCGTTGGCTAGTCCCCCGTCCACGGGCCGGGGGCGTCATTGTGAAAGAAGCTTGAATAAGCGCTCCTATAAGTTTCAGTTGGACTCAATGCCTTGCAAAAGCAATGCTTGTGCCGCAGGGAAGGCAATTTCGACGAGGGTGTAACACATGTATGATGCTTGGAGACAGCAAGTTCGATACAGGTTACGCACTAGACCCAATTTAGAATAGCGTTACTCAAACCATATGATGTAATCATCACGTGCGTTGTGGCTCATTACTAACTTTGCCCGTGACATTGCCACGTGCCGGTCCATCCAATCAGCAACAGATGCAGGTCCCGCCAGCTGGGTGGGACTGGTAGACGGTCGATCTGGGGTAAAGTGTGATCAACAGGAATTCCATGAAATACGAGGGACTGAGTGCACTTGAGATGATGAGAATATTTATTATTTTTGTTATTTGATTTGTAGCCCAGTGAGGGACTTGGGTTTGTTGTCAATGACAATGGTAATGATGATGATAAAGATGGACATTTCTTCAGGACATATGATGAAAGGAAACTCATAAATATAGGAAAAAGGGTAAAAACAACAATGGGGGATAATGATGCATATGAATATGAAATTTGAAAGATGCCCTCGAACGCCGTGTCTGTCGATTGTTATGCCGCCCTAGTGCGGACGGTTAAACCGCCGGGGATTTAGGAGCGAAGAGCTTTGAGGCGACGATCTTCATCCCAGATCTCTCTCTTCATCGCTCCAAGATGATTGTGCTGATTCTGCAGGCGGTCCAGTTCCTCACTGGAGGGGCTGGCCTTTTCTGCAAGGGAGGCATGCAGAGCTCGGTATTTGCTGTAAAGTCTCTTGAATTTCCGAGACTTCTCCTGCAGCTTCTGCCACATGATCTGGTGGCTCATAGGCGGGGAAGCGCTGCCGGTGCTGCCGCCGCTGGATGTGGTGCTGACCGCTCGGCGGCGTTTGGCTTCCAAATTTCCAGTGGGTCGGCCTGCTTGGGGCACGGACAGTCGGTCAGGCTCTGCCTTGCGTTTCAATGGATTGGCAGCGGCTTTAGTAACACCATTTGTCTGAGTCGTAGTTTTAGCGACTGAAGGCTTGGGAGCAGCGGCAGGTGGGCCAGCCTTGTTGGTCTTGGCATGCTGAGACATGAGGGGGGAGGATGAAGATGACCCAGATGATTGGTTTTGACTGTCCGATCGGTTGCGACCGGCGGATTCGGATGCATTCGCTGGCGGTGATGAGCCGAGTGGAGACGGCTTCTGGGGCGAAGTAGATGGTCGCGAAGGAGGACGCTTGGAGGCTGTAACCTTGGTGGTTGGCTTGGAGGGTTCAAGCTTGGGCTTTGCTGTCTCAGGCTTGGGGACCTTGGTGGGGGCCTTAACAGAAGCAGACACAGAATCAGACGGGGCCTCGGTGGGACGAGACTTAGCCGGGGCTTTGATCTTCGCCGCCGGGGCTTTCACATTGGACGGGACCCGCTTGTGTTCCGGCTGCTGCTTAGGTGCAGGCGCGGGTTGCGCCGGCCCTTCCAGCATGTCAACATCGTCATCCTCGTCGGAATCATGGACATATTCTGCCGATTTGATCTTGCTGTTGCCGTCCAATTTGGCAGGGGCCTTGGTAGCGGCTTTCTTGGTGACCCGCCCGGTGAGGGTACTGTTAGTGGTCTTAGACTTGGGCTTAGGCTTGGTGATTTCCTTGTCAGAGGCCCGAGCCTTTTGCGAAATCGATGTCGTCTTAGATGCAGATGCCTTGGAAGTAGCGTGATCGCCCTCGTCCCTGCCCGAATCCTCAGCCCCACTGACTTTGGGTTTAGGAGCGGGCTTCGGAGGTGGAGCAGTACGGAGATTGAGACGAGAAAGGCAAGTTCCCTTGCCTCGTTCAGCCTTAGGAAGAAGCTTTTGCCAGATTGGATCGCTCTTGGACACACGCATGCGATCGAAAGCAGAGATGGAGTTCTCAATGGCGTCCTTTCGGTCCTCTGGTGTGTACTTGAAGCCCCAGAGATCAAGATCCTTGTAGATCTTATCCCTCAGATCGTACTTGTCGGTGTTGATACGGTTCTGAACCGCATATTTCTCGGCGAGTACAGTGCAGTCTTCGGGGGTGCTGCAGGTCACGCGCGCGAGGAATTTGACCGATACGGCACGAACCGCAAGAAGGTGAATGAACGGGATTTTGAGGGCATCGAGCCTCTCGCGATCCTTATTTTGCATCATTGGAGCAGAGGTCGGAGTCATGGCGAGAGCGGGAGACTTGGGAGCACCCAACGTTGGACTAGCCGTGAGAGAACGATTGGCGGCGGTTTTAAGGAAACGGTCCTTTTCGAGCTCGATTTTGCTCGTAGGTCCCTTGTAGCCCGCCTTGCTACCTCGGAGCCCTCGCAACTCATCGGGGTGTGAGATAATGTGTGTTTTCTTAGACTCCTTCCCTCTCTCGTGGGCATTGAGTTTCTCCTCCAAATCGGCCAACGCCTGGTCGGTAGCCGCGGTGGCATTTTTAGCTTTTTCCACCTCCAGGCTGTGGCTAAGAAGTCCGGTAAAGTACAAGGATTCTTGATCGGAGGTATGGAAGATCTCGGAGCGATGTGTTTCGGGATACGCATGGAAGGAATGGGACTTGCCCCCGTAGTGAAGAGAAGGGTGCTTGCCCAGGCGGAGTCGGGCCGGCTGCTCCTTCCGGAGGCTTTGAATCAGATCATCCAGGGTGCTCTGCACCAGGTTCAACCGCATGATCTGATTCGGCCTAGCGGAGAGGTCCCCGGACTGATCTCCAGAGCGGAGAGACAGTCCGGCGGGAGGCACATTGATACCGGTAGGCATTATGGAAGGGTTTAAAAGAGAAAGAGGGTGTGTATTTAGGGGGAGGAAAGAGAGGTCAAGGTCGGACGGTAGGCAGGATTCGAGATGAGCAGGGTCGGATGGCAGCGTGAGAGCTGCAGGTCAGGCGGCCAACTGCAGGGAGTGAGAAAGAACCATACGCCATAAGATCGGACACGAATAAAGTGACAATGCAAATGCTATGTGTTAAAAGCATATAGACATGAAAGAGTGAGAGGAAAAGAATGAGGAGACACAGACGAGCAAGGCGAAGCGGAGAGTGGGGAGAGAGCTGCGGTAAATTACAGGGGACTTCCCGATGGGGATTAATTAATTTACGAGGTACCGCCTATTGATAGAAATACGGGTACGGAGGACGGGGCCGGAGTATGATTGTACGGAGTACGGAGTACTCATAAGGGATTAAAGGGGTCTATGGAGTACGTTGAACCAGATTCAAAGGAGACAAAAGAAATGTTGCTCGAATTGTTTATTAGACAGTCTTTCAAAAGGATAGAAAGAAAAGTCCTGTCTTAGTGCCTAAATGACTATGAACCGTTACGGGGGATTATCAAGCATACGAGGCCCATACACCGAATACCGTGAGGAGAGTCTCCATCTAAAACGGGGCTTCCCGAGTCCAGACTTGTTTTCCGCTTGGAGCGGGTGTGGTCGGGTTTTTTTTATTGGATTTCACAGAGTAGATTGGATAACGAGGAGCAATTAGCAGGGCAGTGTTCAGGTTCGATAGTTCCTTTGGTGTTGGGGGCTTTGGCTATTATAAGAACATCTGAAACGAAAGGAAACCCGGGAAGACATACCAACTTTTCTTGACAGCACCTGAAAAGGCGCCTGGAAAGGAATGCCCCAATACCCCTCGTTCATGCACGGATATCCAACCCGGAGGTGTGTGACCGTCCTCTTTCGCTGAAGTCAAGAAAGAGGGCTTTGTGAAAAAGAAAAAAAAAAGAAAAACAAAGTACATACATTACAGACTACGCCGTACTCGTTGGCTATAGCGCTCTGAAAGGGAATGTTTCACAATGCATACAGTATTTCGTTCTTTTCTTTTTCTCGTTTCTCGGCCCCCAGACATTCTTCAGATTGGACGGAGCTGTGGCAAATATGCATTAGAGACCTGAACGTACTCGTACTACTGCCGAGATCTCGAGGGGGGAAACATACCGATCCCCTTGCGCCTTACGGCTGACTCGTACGGCTTACGAGGTGTACAAACTATAGTCTGCTAGTCAGATAGTCTGAGACAGGGGTCCCTTTCTGCACACTCCGAAGTACTGTAGGAAAACCTGATCCGATCTACAGCATTTAAGGCCATGCACGTCGGGTCCGAAGCGGAGATCCTCCGTGGCCATTGGTCACTTCCACTACAATTTCGTCTTGAGATGACTCAAAGTCACGGAGTATACGGAGTACTATATAATGATTGACCGGGGATTAGAAAAACAAAACATAACAAATGCAAAGCAACGAATAATATCCAATCCTGAATATGGACCCCAACGACATCGCCAAAGCCTTTCGTGCCCTACACCAACCGGGCAAGCCCATCCTCTTAACTAACGTCTATGACGCAGCGACAGCGTCCATAATCGCCTCACTACCCACCGCCCCAGCCATTGCAACAGCATCCTACGCCATTGCCGCCTCGATCGGCGTGGCCGATAACGCGCTCACCAAAACACAAAACCTGACCGCCATAGCCGCGATCGCATCCGCCATCCGCGCTACGAACCCGGTGAAACCGCTAACTGTCGATCTACAAGATGGTTACGGTGATACCGCCGAGCTGGCCGATACCATCAGACAGGTTATCGCGCAAGGTGCTGTAAGGTGTAATATTGAAGATACGGACGCGACGGGCGCGCTGCGGTCGGTGGATGAGGCTGTTGAGCGGGTGAGGACGGTGGTGCGTACGGCGGCGGAGGCAGGAGTTCCTGATTTCGTGGTCAATGCTCGGACGGATGTGTTGGCCAGCGGGGCGGTGGATCAGGCCATTGAGCGTGGGAAGGCGTTCTTGGGGGCTGGGGCCTGTACGGTTTTTGTTTGGGGACCTGGTGGAAGGGGAGTTTCGGACGACGAGGTGAAGAAGTTGGTGGCTGCTTTAGGTGGGATGGTTAATGTCAAGATGAATCTGAAGGAGGGATTCCTCGGTGTGCAGGACATTAGGAATTTGGGCGTTGCGAGGATCAGCGTTGGGCCGGGGCTGTGGAGAACTGCGATGGAGGCTTTTACTGACAAGGCCAAGAGCTTATTGGCTTTGTGAGCCATCATTATTTCTAAAGTTATACAAGTACGGAGTACCCGTGGACGGAGTAGAGAGATTGTGTATATACTGTAGGCTTGCATTGAACCTAACCTTTACTTCTGACAACTGACAACCTAACTCACGGCAACGGCTCAACACCTGAAGGTTAAAATAGACTGCCAAACCAGTCAATCTTCAGGGCCTTTCGGCTTCTCGCCAATCCGACGTACTTATAGCCTCGTCCCACGATGCAAAACCATCCAATCCCACCGCACTTCCCATCAAATACTCAGCCTCGGCGACAGATTCCATTTGTGCATTTATTTCCATAGCAGCAATTGCCATCAACAACACAAGGCCCATTATCTTCACTACACTGGGGCCAATCTTCATCTGTCGAGCGGCACTTATTCGCAGCACAGTAGCCTGAGCAGCATTGCTTGGTCGGGTCACCGAAGACACAAGAAGCTAGTATCAATCAGAACGCTTTGGTCTGCTCCAGCTAGTACATGGGCTCTCTCTTACAGTAAACGCCTACGCAGGTGGCCGTAGGGACGCAGGTTGTGATCGTGGTCGAGGGTGAACTAAAAGTTGCTGTCGTGCAGGTTTCTGTCAAGACGCAGGCATCGGCAGTGCCACATCCTGCTGGACACGCTGCTGCTCCTGTGTGAGAGAGGAGTTTGGTTATCTGGGCTCTGTGAAGAAGCAGATGTTGGGGCACATACTCGTGAGAGCGAGATGGGCAAGAAGAGTGATCCAGGTGCAGTAATTCATCTTCTCGAGGGTAATGATGTCTATCAGTTACCACAATGCGATAGATTAGTTTAATTCCTGGACTATATTGGTGGATCGATTTAATTCCCATCACCGCTACGGAGTACTTTCACCTTTTTATACACTGTCACCGACATGAATATCCGCAGACCCCCAACGCCCAAGAAAGTTGAAAGCAGATGACCGTATACGAGGCCACCATCATTATCATATAGATGCAGCATATTCCATTCGCGCAGTAGTTATGTTTCAAACCTAAAGCGCTGGTGGTTTCCCCAGACCTTTACCACCCACGGTGATCCCCGGGACGTAAATACGAACTTCAACACGAGAACTTAGATCATCACAAAATGTAATTGGTCTCCATGTGAGACATAATTCGCTTTTACTATTAAGTACTGTCTTCCGGTAAACCCACAATGATATCAATCGAAACCTTGCTAGGAAGAATCATGTTGTTCAGGTTTACTACGGTTTATTTCTCAACAGGAATGGACATGGAACCGAAAGAAGAGGCTAAACAACTGTCTGATTTCAAAATGTCTTGTAACTTAGAAATAATGATCCAGTCAAAGCATCACATCACGCCACATGAGATTGAAAGCCAATCAAGGCTAACGCCTGGGCATGCAGGACACTTGCTTCAATCCACACCATCAGACAAGAGCACATCGAACCGCAACTACCGAATACATACTCCGTACTCTGTATGTTGAATCTACATTGCCACCGAACTGAATGTACAATGCGAGCTCCAACAATTACCAGGATACCACTAATGTCATGCATCAGATTTTCCATACCAACACAACGTCACACGGTAAACTCGCCATTACCAAGGAGTGTATAGATCCCAGAATAACGGGTGGGACCGGTGGCAAACGGTATGAGAGACTTGAGAAAGAAATCACATCCACGAATACCTACAGTATCTTGCTGCTGTATGTAATTGTAACTTCGATTGATACGAGTAGCTTTCCAGATGGAAGGTAGTACAGCCCCTCTATTGGTACTTCTGGAAGCGAGTGTCTCCAGGGCTACGTATGGATGCAAGTTTGATTGCATGTGAGACGTGTTATGTATCAGAACTTTGCGTTACCGGGAATGGGGGCGTCTGTTGACGTTCAAGGTTGATATCCCTGGGAGTACTTGAGTAATGAGGCAGTTTGGAATTATTGTCAATGGTGCCTTAGCTAGCTCCTAGCCCTTGGTGGTCCCATCCCCTCTTCCCTTGCAGAATACCATCCAAAACCTTGGAAGCACCCCGTAGGTGTTGGTCTGACAGCTAGACCTGAGGATACTGCGCAGGTGTGACCTTGAACAAGCTTGGAAAGAGCTCATGCAACCCCCGTACGCTGTTAATCCAGGGGGCTCGACCGCCATAGATCCATCCTGCGAGCTGAGGGAGGAGGCTTTCGACAGATATTCTGGGCCTTCTGCTGGACAAACCAAGAATGATCGATGGAGAAAGCTACTCATAAACACTATCTATTCGAAAACGTTGTGATGAGGTCAGCTTCAAGCCCCTGGTAAACGGTTATTCGTGACAGCAAGCCCACAAGGGTACAGCAAAACAAAAAGCGATATTAGATGTATAGATGAAGACAAGGAAAAAGATTATAAAAGCCAGATCCCAAACACCGCAGTCACAAAACAAAGAAAAAAAACCCCGAACCCATCCATTGATCCCAATGCCACCAATCTATTCCATGGATGCAGTTCCTCATCTGATCGTGTCTCGGGAAGTGCCATCCTAAAAATGGCAATAAAAGCAAATAACGGCGGAAACACGATCAGACCCGACTCCTACCCGTGGTTTCCTGTATAAGTACAAATCAAGAAAATGCATGAACAACAAAGGAGATAAGAAATATCGAGAGATTTCTCTCGTGGGAATCAAGGCTTATGCAATGAGTGACAAATGAAAAGAAACAAAGGAAATGTAGATATTGCGAATGCTACATGAGCATCATACAGCAGTGGACCAGGAGTGGTCGCCTCGAGCCTTCATCTCGTAGTTATCAGGCTCGGTGCTGGTGGGCCGGCGAATGGTAGAGTTGGGGAAGTACATGTGTGGCGGCATGGAGGTTGGGTACGCTGGGCCAGTGGGCTCCGGGTAAGTGAAATCATTGGCAGACCCAGGCGAGGGCATGCTGCCATGAGACGGGGAGGCCCATCCGAGGCTTGTCATGTGGGGGCTTCCGTTGACGCTGTTGGGGCGATGATCGCTGGTAGCCGGAGGCTCCAAAGGCTGCGGTGGGGCATAGGGATGCGAGGTCATAGATGGGCGAACATGGGGGGCACTGCCATAGCTCGAAAGCGAGGGAGATGTCGCAGTCGGGGAAGCTCGGGGGCTGCCTTGGGGGAAATCCCCGCGCACGTGAGGCGGAATGGGCCCAGTGCCCATGTAGTAGTCGCCAGCGGATCGATGCATGTTCAATGGGGGCAATTCACCACCGGGTGACATAGAGGGATGTTGGCCGGGTGACGGGGTGGAGTGAATAGAACCGTGCTCCGAAAACATTCCTTCGCCGGGGCGTCCACGATCTTTGTTTTGTCGCAGCTGGGCCTCTGTCTCCGCAGCAGCTTCCTCGATTGTTCCAGTATGGTGGTTTTGGTGGCGAGTCAACGTAGTCCGGCGCGTGAAAGTCTTCTGGCAGTTGGCGTATGGGCACTTGTAGGGCCGTTTACCGGAGTGTATGCGGCGATGTCTAGCCAACGAAGAAGAATCGCTGAAGGGCTAGTTGGATCTCGTGTTAGAAAAAAAATACACATGAAGCGACTTCTGGGGCATACCTTTCCACATCGCTCACACATGTGTGGCTTCTCTCCAGTGTGCACACGGGAGTGCACTGTTAATGCCGAACGTTGGATGAATTGTTTCCCACATCCGGGCCAGTCACAAGCATGGGGTCTAACGCCGGTATGAATACGTTCTATAGTGAGCGTTAGTCGCAATCCATGATTGAAATGTCGGGGAAACCTACCATGCCGAGCGAGATCACTACGCCGAGCAAATCCCTTGTTGCAGGTTGAGCAGTGGAAAGTCTTTGGTGGAGGATCCACGCCAGTCCTTCCCTGGGGCATAGGCTCCTGCTGCATCTGGGGGTCGCCCGCGTATCCCGCTGGAGCATAAGCCATGTTTCGGGGAGTAGACCCTGTGGGCTGCGCGTAGTAGAAACCATCGGCAAGTCCCGCGTCCATTTGCATCGGAGGGCCGTGAGGGGGGTATGCGTTCACTGGGTTGTCCGAGCCACCTGATTCGCTCTTCATTGTTGGCGAAGCTCCGGTGTGTAACTGTGCACTCTGCTGAAAGTACTGGTGTTGTAACTGCGCTTCGGCGGCGGCAGCGGCTGCAGCGGCGGAATTTTTCCTGTTCAGGATGGTTGTGAAGTCCATGACCCGACCCAAAAGTCAAGACGGGACCGCGGTCAAGGACTGCCTTCAACGACGTCCTTCAGCAGACCCGACAGCCTTGATAGCGCGACTAGTGATTCCTTGTGGAATCGAGACCTCGGTTTCTCTAAATTTTTCGTCGGAGATCGGATGGTTCGCGGGTTCACAGATCGACCAATGCCGTCACAAGCAGGAAATTCGTTCGAACACAGGACTGGAATCTGATTAGAACACCCTCAAGATGATGAATGAAGCCCGGTGTGGCAATCTTTCGTGACGCGACGCTTCGGACCTCGACGGAGACAAGAAACTCACCCTGTGTGAACCAGTGTTACGCTCTGCGCCTCAGTCTGCTTTGCAGAAGATGAGACGAAGCGGACTATCCACTTTCCTGCAGAGGAATGCAAGGGTGTGTAAGATGTGTCGAAACGGCGGACGAAAACCGAGCTCAAAGAATGATATTTGTGGTCGGCCTAAGGCGGAACGCGCGGTTGTTGATCGCGGTGTAAGTGGGGGTCAAATATACGGCACTCCAGCTAGAAAGCCTGCGCGGAAAAAGATCGATGGTCAGTATAATGGTTCTCCCGGGGTGATGTGTTGCGATCCCGGCTCATTTCGCGCTGTTTGGATGTCCCGTGACTTCCTGTCAGATACCAAGTCACGCGCTTAAGGTTCACAAAGGAAAGCCCAAAGATCGATGGAATGGTATGCGCGTTGGGCAGGGATATGGGATATGCGCGGAAATACGGACCTGTGGAAACTGGAAGTCGAAAGATGAACGCGAGAGTAGAGAATTCGTGCGGGTGGGGAGGGAAATAAAGGAAGGTAAAGGGAGTTTAAGAAGAGAAAGGGGAGGGGATATATTAGGTGTGGTAGGTGCCGTCTGCATCAACTACATCATTATTTACTTCTTTTTACTTCGCGTTTTTTTTTTTTTTAAAATTGGTTTTTTATTTTAGATTATTCTATTTTTTTATTTCCTGTCCTGTGTACTCCGTAATCTCTGCTTTCTGTAGGTTGGAAGATATCAAATCTAAAGCCATCGAGGCTGAACTTTTTGCAAAAGAAATCCTTCTAGATATCTTCTATGTACATATGTGATCTATTGATCACTATCACAATACATCACAACCCAACTCCTATACCCAACTCCCTTTTTGCTTGGACCCATGCTAATTATCCTAGTTGGACCCAGCGAAGCCCGCTAGAAGGAAACCTGGCCGCACCAGAAGCCCCCCGTCAGCATTGGCTCCACAACGTGCCCTTCTCCCCGAAAAATGGTGGATACGAAAAGGTACGCCGATCTGCAGAATTTATCTCGATTAATTCGAAGGCTCATACTCCTGAAATTACACCCTAGCGCCCTTTAGGTGAGATCGGACTAGGGCATTCTTGTTTTAGGGGGAACTATGGCCCCTGACGCTGGGAAAAAAAGAAAACATATTCCCCTTCGGATTTTGCGATATCAGAAAACAAAAATAAAACCAAAGTCGAAATAAAATACTCGGGTACGAGAGTACGGAGTACAGCCTCAAGTAGAGAAACCAATGACAAGAGGAAGCGGGAGAATTCGGTACCCTGAGCTGCATGTTCCTTATGGTGCGACAGGCGAGTATATTATTATCCATACAGTTCAGGGCAGGAGGTTGCCTCACCATCTCGATAGTCTGTTCCAACTATTACTAGCCGACTGACCGCGGAAGGCTAAATGGGGGATTCCATGGCTTCTAGAAGGCTTGATGGCATCCACTTACTTCCAAGTACGTAAGTGTCAAGTGTCATCCAATTTGGTTTTCCCCCTACCTTACCCATTCGGGTAATGGTAAAACAACTTGATATCACCGTTTCTGTACGAGTTACTCTGTGAAGCTAACTTCTACAACCCCAGATCTTCCTCCTTGCGTACAGTATGGCGTCTTCTGTCTAGTGCTCGATATGCTTCTACCATCTGAGGGGCTAACAAAGTCAATACACACCCATTATTCTTGGACAGCATTGGGCCAAAGCGAGCACTCCTGTTACACTATGTAGCACAAGGCATCGGTCCTTTGCTACTCTGACCTTCACGAACTTCTGATCCAGTGGAGCCAATCCAGTGCGCATCGGTAATCATTACATCTCGCCCCTTTTTCTCTTCCGGGGACACTAGTGGGCACCGGCTGGCTTCAGCCTCGAACCCACTGCACGGCACGGCTCTGCCAAGCCTTCTCCTGACCTTCCAGAAGGCCACCAGAAGGATTTTGGAACAGACGTGGAAGCCGTGGAAGCCGTGAAAAGCCGAATCGAAATTAAAAACATGGTCTGCGCGGCCCCCATCCTGCACGGTGCACTTTACCCTTTACGAGTCCTCCGTAAGTACTGTGTACGGAGTACATAGTGGGATAATAGAGGTTTATTTTGTTATTTTCGGTTACTTTCTCTTTTGTTTTAAGACGAAAAAAAATAATGGTTAGGAACTTTAGAATAGGGGGGCTGGGCAACAAGCTCACTGGCTCATATTCCCTATTCATTGTCGTGAGATCACCTTACAATGTACTTTGTATGTTCTTCCCCTCACTAGTCGCAGACCGAAGTGCACCCCCTTGACGAAAGTGACGCACATCGGGCCAGGTCCTGCGGGGGGTTGCGGAGATTATCTCCTTAGAAGATACTGAAAACATACCCAGAGCCCAATGAGAAATTGGAAATGGCTTGCGTATCAGGGTCCCTCTGCCAATCACCAACCATACGATTTGTTTTAGTTTGAACTATTGCCTTGTTTTTTGCGAGAACGTCGGATTATCGCGGGTCAGGCCGACACATATTCCCCTCGACACGGGGCGATCTCCACATGGTTGTGGCTGAGACGTGTCTTTGTATCATATCCACGCTAGGCTCCATATTTCTATTAGTAGAACATCAGGCTGCCCCTGGTGTATGTATGTTAGGCATGTACGGAGTACTTCGTATGTGGCATACAGGTCGGTTTTGGGTTTAGGGGCTTTGGTGCCTTCGGTTCCTGCAGAACTCACGAGATAATCGAGAAAGTGAATGGCCTTCAAGGGAATTAACACTAGCCCATAAATACTCCGTACAGACAGAGAGAGTCCTTCTTAAGGCGGTTAATCCGATATCCACAGATCCAACAACAGCCGCCGAAGCTATGACCAAAGGCCCAATTTTAATGCCGTGTCTGATCCTCTGATGTCACTCTTTGGGGAAATTGAGCTTTGGCCCACTGATGTGCCTAAGTCACGCCAAAATAAATAGTCCTTCACAAGTCAACACTAGCCTCCAAACGCGGATCAGGAAAATCGGCTCATCTCCCTCGATTCTGTGGAGTGTCAGCTAATGCGAATCACTCTGATCCACGATCCACTCAGGAGAATCATGCGTACGCTCACTCTTGCGATTTGAACTGAAACGACACATTCTCGTCGTCCTCGTCTGATATCTTTGGTTTCGCAATCTTAATTACCTTCCTAGCACCCTCATTTTTGCGTTCTATCAGACAGAGGCTGGTCTAGACTATCCTACCACTGACACGCAATGTCTCACAGCTCGAGATGAAGGCCCCTCTTCAGATGGCGTCTAACTGCCCTCTCCACAAGGTCTCACATCGATATCCCGATCGTCAGCCAACGTTGATCGATCTTCAGGGGTTCCATAGGATCTGCGCTTTGATGTGGACTGGCGCTAAGACGGAGATGCTACTCGAAATCGTTAGGAGTCGTTGAGGATCGTTGAAGGTCGTTTTTGTCTGTGTCCTTGCGGAGTCGGGCGTTTGATCCGCGTCAGGCTCGTTTCTCAGGCTCGATCTTCGGGCCAAGTTACCATATCCATTTCCATGGCAGACCTTTGATGGTGATTTCCCATAAAGATTGCTTCAAGGTCTGATTTTGGGGCGTAATTGATCACAGGTAATTTCGTTTGGGTTTCGCCAATTTCTGGGATTCGTGGGGCTTTTGGGATTTGCATTGAAGGTCAAGCCAGCCGATGGTGCCTTTTTCCAGGAGAATCGTTCTCATCCCAGGCGCTTTGACTTCAAGTTCCTGCTCCGATCGATAAATTGGCGTTCAACTCCGTGCCCAAGTAGCATTGGCATTATACCGAATCAATCGAGCTTTGGTCAATTGATCCAAATTATCTAACCTCCACCGTAGACCTGGAGGGCTGGCAAACAAAAAAGCAACTTTAGAATCCCACTAACCAAAAAAGCTTTCGACTTTAGAACTGTTGCCCAGGTGGTAGGAGTTTGACTTCCAAGGTTGGAACTTCTAAATTGAACTTAGGTAAGAATTCCTGATTTGAAGAGGTCTGTCATGGTTGTCCTTAGTAGTAAGGGGGATGCTTACTCAAATAAGTGGTACTTACTTACACCTGGGCATTTTCAAGGTTCGATGATAGCCTAGGTGTATACCTAGGTATCATTACTGCAGCTTAATCTTGGAAGTAAAGCCCCAGGGCTGGAATCTTCATCTCTAGACCCTCTAAGTAGCTATCAATGGACAAACTCAACAAATTTAGAGTGCTCTTTACCTTGGTGGCTTAAGCAGTATTTAGGTATTTGCATGTTATCATTTATTGAAAATATCTTGACGTGCTGCCCAAGCGTGGATAACACCGCGGACCTGCAGAGAGAACATGCCGATATATATCCGCGCACGACAGAATCTTATTGGCATAAATCAAGTCCTACTTACCATCTCATCTAGAAAATATTCGAGTACTACTCAAACTTTGACAGACGACGAGTTTCTAAGTTGCATACAAGGCATAGGGGAGTCACAATTCCTGAGATCTGCCAAATTTTCCCGTAGCGGCGCTTTTGGCTGTTTTCCATCTCTTCGGCCAGAGAAAACCTCAAATCACGAGAACTTTAGAAGCTACCAAGCTTCTGCCATAACACTCATCGCGAGCGGGCTGCGTTGATTTTCTGTAACACCCAATCTGCAGCAACGGTATCATAATCCTTCGCATACGCCATGTGGAGGTTCAGAGCATTGGCGCCTTCGGAGGGCGAGCAGACGCCGTCCCCAACGTTACACCAATCCCCAGTGATCTCACTATATCGCTCATTGAATGTTCGGACTTGATATGCCAGCCGAGGATATTTCTGAAGAAAGACACAGTCAGTCAAGTCATATGGAATCAAGCAGGGTTCCATACTCCTTCGACGAGTTTCACACCTGTGGTACCGAAATCGTAGGGCTGTTGCGCGATATGACGAGGGTTGCCGTAGAAGACATTTGCAGTGACTGTGATTCATGAAACGTCAGCTAGTGATTCAAACCTGGTTCATATCGGTTGATTGTGCCTTACTCTGTTTCCCGACATCTCTGGAAATGAGTGCTTGAGTCGGCTTTCCAAGGGTCGAGTTGCCACCACCACCAGCAAGTGCATCCCCTACGATCAGAGCCCCCTGGGAATAGGACAATATCACAATTTGGGATTGCGGACAATCTCGGGCATACGCTGTGACTTGTCTGCCGACAGCAGCACGTCCGATGAAGTAGCTATCAGATGAATCCTCACTGACAGCAGGGTAGATGATGTTTTCGTAGTTCGTGCGTAGGGTAGTGTTTTGAGCAACCTGTGAAGCAAGTGAATATGTAGAACCAGGATAAGACTCTGTAGTTCCACGAGCTAGTACAAAGTGTACATCTACACACGCAGTGCTGTTCACAAAAGAGGCCGAGGCATTCTGGACAGACGCAATTAAGGTAGCTAGTGCTGGTAAAGTAAGAAAACGCATGCCTGAACTTGAATCTTTGACGAATTGACAAGAATTTTGCTTGAAGGACACTTGGTTGAGGACTGTGGTTGTTCTTTTATAAGTCAACTCGGTCGTTATCGCCGAGTTGCTGTGGAGTTCGGTTTAAGCTGGTTGTGGTATTCAACACCGAGCCAGAACTATGTGGAGTCAACAGGACTATCATCCAGAGTTCCTAGAGCCAAGGACGTCTCGCATTGATTGTTTGGTGTGTTGGTTAACAATACGATCTCACACTTGATGTAGGATCCCCGTTAGATGATGCCGAGGAAAATGGTTAGCGAGAGAGACGGCTGAATTGCTGGAGGTCCTCCGCGGAGAAGATACCCCGAGAGGAGGTGATATGGAGCACGTAATAGACACGGGAGCGATTGCAGGAATGGACTTTGATCCTACGAAGAAGTAAATTGGAGCATAGGAAATCCAAAACATGTCACATTATTTGACTCATCTCAAGGGACTCATTATAATAGAGTTGATAGTTAGTGTGTATCTCTGATCTATAAACAAACTCCATGCAAGTGACTTTCCTAAACCCTTGCGCCGGAAGCTGATCTGGACCACCTGGGCCGGAGGCCAAACATTCTGTACAAGGCAAGAAATATAGCAACTATTTACCTCTTGCGCCATGACAACTCCAAGATCTCATCACCCTTCTTCGAGTCACGCAGAACATACCATTGCGTGACCCGGCCGTTCTCTTCAATAACGGCATCCATCAATTGGAAACTCTTCTTGTCTTCGTCCTTGCGACGGAGAGGACCGAGTTCATGCAGATACGATTCATCGTTGGCGCCATTGTGCGGAGCCCATGTCTGCTCCATGGCAAGATCACCCTCGTTGGGATCATAGTGATACTTGATGACGGAGAAGCCGTTGGTGAGGATCCAACCATCACCGAAGTGCCATTGGCGAAGGAGACAGGTATCGCCGCACAGCTCGGCAATGACAGACAATTTGGGCATGTCAGCGTGGAACCAAGATTTCCAATGATGGACCGTGAGTGGGGGCTCGCGACCAGACTCGAAGAAGCCTGATGCATCATCCATCAGGTCGAGCTGGCGGAGGCGGTGGTCGACTGTTAATCGGGTTTGGGTGTAGCGGTAGACGCAGATGGCAATGCGGCGGTCACCAGTGAAATCCATGGCGGAGCATTCATCATAGACGTTGGTGATTTCTTTCAGGAGAGGTCGGGATAGGAAGACGCCTGCGCCTCCAAACCCGATCATTCCGAAATTCGCGATTTGCGGAATAGACTCTGATATTCCGCCAATATACATGGACTTGGTGTGGTCGTACTGGTCGAGCGCTTCGACCAGGCTTGCCATAGACAGAAAGAATGTGTCATCGTCAATGACACAACCCCAGCGGGTAGATTCCCGGGCATTTGCTTCCAGGAGAGGGATGAGGGCGAAGTATCGGTGCAGGTAGTCATCATCCGACTCTGTGATGAACAAGTCTACACCCATGTTTTCGGCTTTGGCCTTGACGTCGCGGATCCCGTTTTCTGTTCGATCGGTTTCGATCAGCGCAAAGATGCGGGTTTTCGTGTATCCAGCCCAGTGTGCGAATGCATCGAGGGAGTCGTTCAGTCGCTCGACACTAGTTGCGACTCCAAAATCGATGTGCGAGGCGACAGGCATTTTCGGTGGTCTGGGAACCGTGAGAGCAACAGGAATCGGGATTGAGCATCCGTCCGCGGCCCCTTCGGTGCCTTTTTTCAAGCCCAGGAGCGGCTCTTGGAGGCGCCGGGTGTAGGGCACTGGATCGTCCGTCATATCGATCACAATTTCCCGACGAGTATATTGGGCGACTTTGAGAACGTCTAGTCGGGTCAGAAGATCGGAATCCAATTCACATGCAACATCTGGAGAAATGGTGATGTTGGAAACGGTTGTCAGTGGCAATTTGATTGGTTCTGCCGATGGCCATAGCATGGTAATAAATCCTATGATAACCAAAAAGGCGACGCCAAATCGCAGCAACTTTTTCCATGCCCATGAAGCTCCCGGGAACGACCCATCTCGTGCGCTGAAGAGCATTGTGTGTAGTGTAATTGTGTTCGGGGTTCTACCGCATTGCGGAGACAAGGATCTAGAGCACAATCGATGGCCCGCGATTGAAAGCAGGGAATCACCAGCAGTGCAAGAGAGTGAGAGGTAGAGAGAAGAGAGAAAATATCGAAGACGGGTTAAGGGACGATCATGGTTCCATGGTATGAAAATGGGCAAAGGCCAATTCTCCTCTCAAGGGGTCTGAGGGATGATCATGACGTGCAGGTCACGTGTTCTCGTATCGTTTCCGCTCGACTCTACGGAGGACAACTTCGGTCAAGTTTCCAGATGCGGGGGTTACAGTGAGCTATTGGTCTATAATATCTCCCCTAGTGACACCCTCTTATCCCATCCATTGTCTCTCAAATCTCCCAATGTTCACAGTGTCTCGAAAGATCATCTACGACCCTGTCAATGCCAAGCCCACCTCAACCAACGCTTCCGCTTTTCACTCGTCACCGATCGCTCCGGTCCCCACATCCGCGCGTCCACTGCCTTGCTACTGTCGGAGTGTGCTCGCGTGGTGCATGCAAAAAAAAAAAAAAAAACCAAGGCCCTAATCTGCCTTACAGTCGTCCGTAAGCGCTAACAATACCTGGAACTGCATGGCTGCGTGCCTCATCCCAATTCATCTTTCTATGTAGATCCTTTCCTCCGGAACAAGCTGGATTCTGTATAAAAGCTCGGACAGTTGCGTCTCCCGTCTAAAGGTTTCTTTAGGCGATCCCTGTGCCGATCGGCCCCTGTCGATATAATATTGGATATTGCGGGTAAGGTCTGAGGGGGGGTTCTTTAGAAGGCGTGGTCAACAATCTGCATGTAGATTCAATGAAATAATAGATCCGGTCCGCTTCTGATATGAATGCGTTCCGCGATGTCAAATGCCCGTTGTGACCCGAAGAGCCATTTTTATTGGATCATCTTCGGGGCTTTTGGGGGCCAATTCAAGGCGCAGGATCTGTCAGTTGCGCTGTACTCCGTCCTTCGTGCAAGTACTTGTACACGACACAGCCCCCAGAAACAGGGATCAACCCGCTGATCAGGGACTTAACGCTTTAATCTCTCACAGAGACAAACTTGTTTGAGTCTTAAGGAAGTATAAATAGCGCTGCCCTGAACTACGAGTAGTAAGGACCGCCATGCGTCTCTCGTCTAGTTTTTAATGCTACCAGCCCGCATGCAGCGATTTATCACAATTTTTCTCATCTTCCTGCATCTCCAGAGTCTCTTCCAAGAGTTGGACGGCTATAGTAACTTGTTTACTTGTAGCTTTTGACCGATTGGGAGGTTTGTTTTCGTCTCCACGATCAATTATACTCCGGTCCGTTGCTATGGGGTTCAGTCATGCTTAGGAGCCATAACTATAAACATTTTTGGGCTGATTTGAAGCATACTATCGTAGCCCTTTTTCGGATCATTGGACATCTTGTACGTGGCTTGATTTGAAGTTTTGGTATCAAAGACCCTCCAAATGCCTCGTATCCCTTGTGAACTGCCTGTATTGTCCCCCGTAGGAGTGTTTCGTGTCATGAGCCTTCCCCACATTGCCGATGCGCATAGTTCATCCGCCCCAGGTCGCAATTCACCGGAAAAAAGATCCGGTAATTTTATTGAGGCGGAAGATCTCAGTGATGGACTTTTCGCTTTCGGTTTAAGCAACATGGTGTAGTTGTAACCCACAGTGTCATCTGGAAAATGGTCAGGTGACTGACCCAACCTTCTGTAGAAAGTGCTTTCCCTACTTCCCCTATTTGTGTACTTCTCCTTCTTTGGGGGATTGTGTTTCTAAAATATACCCGCGAGACCGTAACTACTGTTATTCCTCATCATCCGAAGCTGCTGCTCGCATTGCCTTCATCAAACGGAGGACTTTACGTGTATAGCTCAACACGTGATCGCTACGGCGGGGCAGACGGCCTTCGGCGCAGAACTCCCCCGATCGGGAAAGACCAGTTCCGCACATTGGCGGGTTGATATCAGTTGATCTGGGGAAACTTGCAACCGTGTCACATTGGACGAAGCTCACGACTTGAACCACTGTCGGAGATTCAGAATCGCCATTTCTATCTCCTGAAGCCCAACCCAACCCCGCTATGGTTGCGCAATCGCTGGCCTCGCTGTTGCAGCGGGCGTCGATTGACGATCACGAAGAAGTCATCCAGTCATGCAATGCTGTCCTCGCCAAATCCAAGTCCGATTTGAAAGCGCAGCACATCAAGGTTGTTGCTTTAATAAAACTTGATCGCTACGAGGAGGCACTCAAGACGTTCGAGGCCGGAGGGGACACATTGAAGAAGCGCGCGGGATTGGAATATGCTTATGCGTCGTACAAATGCGGCAAACTGGAAGAAGCTACCGAAGCGGTAACTAATGTGGCAGCTGGACGTGGTGCCAGTCATCTAGAGGCACAAGTGGTATGCGCTGAACCTGTCTTTTCATATTGGATCAGCACTAATTCTTACATTCTTTAGCTCTATCGTGCTGAAAACTTCAAGCGGGCAGCCGAGCTATATGAACAACTGTCCCAGGACACAACATCTCACAGCCATGAGGTCAACGATCTGAATATCAATTCGTGGGCCACCGATGCACAGCTACAATGGAAAGGACAGCCCGAATATGTGCGCCACGACCGGTTGTCGAGAGAGGATCTGGAATCATTTGAGACAACGTATAACGCGGCTTGCCTGAACATGGCAAAGGGAGCATTCAAACAGAGCGAAATTTTGCTGAACCGCGCTCAAAGTCAGAACCCCATGTTTCACCGACACATAAACTTAACTAACTGTTTTATGAAGATATTTGTCGCACGTCGGAGGACCTTTCGGCTGAAGACAAGGACGCAGAACTCTTGCCAATCATGGTGCAGCAACTATACGTGTTGATTCGACTTGGAAAGTTGGAAGAGGCCGAAGTGCTCCTTCAAGATATCTCCGTTGATAAGTAGGTCGCACGATCATCCATGGATACAAACACATCGAATTGACTAACCCGTTCCAGGATTTCCGAACTATCAACGAAGAAGATTGCGCGCAACAACATTGTCCTTGCCCGCCAGACCACAGTGAATCCTTTCATCTTATACAAGGCCCTCCATGACACTCCTGATGCCATCAATAACGACCGGTTGTTCGAGTTCCAGGATCGTGATCTTGTTGGCAACTCACATGCCGCGGATCTGCTTGTTCAGAAATACGAGGGAATAATCCGCTCTACGAGCAAATCGCTGTCCAAACGCCCAACGCCCTCTACCGATGCTTCAACCAACCTCCTTTCCGTCTACAATGCTGCAGCCCAGGCAGAAGGCCAAACAGGACAAAAGGCCCTCTCCAAGATCGCACCCTTGCTGGAGCGCCGCCCCACAGACCTTGGTCTGCTTCTCACCGTGGTTCAGCTCTACGTCAACAGCGGCAACACCACCTCAGCCATCACAGCCATTGAGCGAACTCTCCACAGCCTTGAAGAGTCAATTTCCGAAACGGATCAGTCTACCCGCTTCAACCCCGGCCTCCTCAGCGTTCTGGTCTCTCTCTACCAACTTGAAGGCCGCAAGGTCCAGATCCGCACAGTTCTGGCCCAAGCCGCAGCCCACTGGCGCGTAAAGTCCGAGCCACCTGTGTCTCTTCTGCGTGCCGCAGCAGCCTCCCTCCTGCATTCCGAAGATCGCGCCGACCTTACTACTGCCGGCGAGATCTTCCGTGCCCTTCACCAGCAAGACGCCAACGACCGAGTTGCTATTGCCGGCTACGTTGCCTCCCAGGCAACCCTCAACTATGAGCAGGTCGAATCTCAACTTGACCGCCTACCAGAGGCTAGCGACTTGGTTGGCGATATCGATGTCTCGGCTCTTGAATCCGCGGGTGTCTCCCCATCCGCGTCTTCGGCGGCTGCGGCGGCTGCCGCCTTCGCGGGAGCTCGCAAGCGCGCCGCTGGTCCCGACGACCGGGCCCACAAGCGTGTACGCAAATCCCGTCTGCCGAAGGACTTCGATCCGGCTAAGAAGCCTGACCCCGAGCGTTGGCTACCCATCCGCGATCGCTCCTCTTACCGCCCCAAGGGTAAGAAGGGCAAGCAACGCGCTGCGGCGCTTACCCAAGGTGGACCTGTTAGTGAGAAGGTTGAGGAATCGCCTGCTCAGCAGAAGACTGGTGGATCCAACGCCAAGAAGCCTAAGAAGAAGGGAAAGCGGTAGTGTAATTGTATCGATTGATGGATTCAAATTGTACCTTCAATGATTTAGAGATGTGCTCGAGATAAAACAACTATCCCGGAAACATTCAGATTTTCAATAATGATTCAATCAGATCAATGCTGGCATATCGAAAAACGAAACCCCGATCTCACGCATTGATACCCGCAGATCACAGCGGTGCCCTGATAGTTCCGCACTGCCGATTGTATTGCTCAAAGATCATCAGCAAAAGCCTCAAATCCACCACGGCCTCCTCGCCAGTCTCAGACCCAGAAATATGCGCATGCAACGCCATAAACTCGCGCTCATAAGCTTCCTCGCAGGAACTCATCATCTCAGTCCGCTTCACGCCTCCCGCCTCCCCACCCTCTTCAACGACGACCCTCACGAAACTGCCCGTTCCATCCCCAGCCCGCGGGAAGTCATACTGCAGACTCACTGTCTTCTCAGCACCATAAACCATTAGATGCGCATCACTTCGCGGCACCCCATCCACACCGGCTTCATAAAGCAACGTAAACGGATGTCCCTTGCCATCCGTGTAGTGAAAAACAGCAGAGTAAAACGGATCCGTAATCGCAACGCTAGACACCGCATTCGGGAACCCCAATGCCTCCCGCATCACCGTCATATCATGACAACCCAGTGTACCCAGGTACCGAACCAAGGCAATTCGATCCGAGGTGATATCGTCACCGAATATATCGACCAAGGTCTCAGGATCTAGTTCGAAAGGTGGCGTCGAGGGTCCGGCGATATTGCGACAGCGCGCATAGTAGATCCTGTCCAGGGCGGCGAGCTCAGATTGGAATAATTGGAATGCGGGGGCGTGGCGGCGGGCACATCCGATGAAGACCTTTGATCCGGATGGGTTGTGTTCTTTACCCTTTTTGATGGCGTCGCGCACTCGTCGTAGGCTTGGGATGCTCATTGATAGTGGGACTTGAACCATGACGTGTTTGCCGGATTGGAGGGCTGCCAGGGTGTGTTTTTCATGGTTTGGAAGAAGGTTGAGGATGAGGTCGATTTCAGGGTTCTTGAGGATTTCCTCGATGGACGCGTTGGGGATGGCGCATGTTGGTTCTGTGTTTGGATCGTAGATGGCGATGGGAGTGAAGTGGGATCCTAGAGATGCTAGAATCCGAAGATAGGGCTGGATGTTGCCCAATATGCCGAGCCGCAATGCCATGATGTAGATGTGAGATGGAGTTTGGGTCAAGGGATACTTTTGTAAGGGGTGTGACATCGGAATGACTTGGTGCGCAGGTCTTTGTTTACTGTCTACTCCGGTACTTAAGTCATCTCTAGTAAGTCTACCTACTCTACTCCAAAGTCCTATCTATACCTACTCACTGAGCATCACTTCCAGGGCTAGCGCTCCACATATTTTACCTTTTCCACCTACCACATCCACCCTGCGCTTGTCAACATGCCTAATCCGCTTCCCGAGTTTAGCCCCGCGTGTCCCCTTTAGGCATTCGCTGGTCACAGGGCATATGGGTATCGAGGGCAACGAAGCAGCAGACATCGAAGCAGACCTCGGTGCGCAGTGGGGAGCGGCTTTTGGCCTTGCCTCACTTCCCACAGTCAGTGGCATCAGATCCAACTACAGAGCACTACGGGGCGAAGCCCGAGCTGCTTGGTGGGAAAAGGTCTCCTAGAAGTTATCTACGTGGTATCAGGCTTGGGGACAGATTTACGAGGTCAAACCATTACCTGAGCTGGAACTACCGAGGACCACCTTTCACCGGTGGTTTGCACTACACTCCTCCCACGGAGACTTGGACTGGTATCATCGACGATTCAACCATGAGGATGCTGAACTTACCTGCTTCTGTAGGCGGAATAAATCCTCGGAATACCTCCGGAAACTGTCTTCGGAGACATTCGCAGAACTACTTCGAGTAACAGAATTCTATACTAGAATCTACATTCGCTGAAAGGTATACACCTCTTATTTACTCTCTCTCTCTCTCTCTTCCTCTCTCTCTTCCTCTCTCTCTTCCTCTCTCTCTTCCTCTCTCTCTTCCTCTCTCTCTTCCTCTCTCTCTTCCCCTTATCTACCACCCTATGCTCTAAAGTTCTTTACCTTTCTTTATCTACAAGTATATTATGCATATAGACTACTATAGATAGCATTTGCTGTGAACTACAAAAAATAATTATAACTTAGAGAAACCAAAAACAAGTAAAAAAAAGTAAAATGACTATGTTAACTACCTAATCACACACATTTTTGACTGATCGCATACTCTTCTTAGTAGAACACACTATTGTAACTACCTTACATATCGAAAAGAATACAACTGCAAAAGGCTGCTTTAGCGGCCTCTCCACATCTTTAAGTAGTTTTCTGGGCATCTTTATGTATTCAAAGCTCAGCTTAGCCCGTCCTCATACCCCTAGAGAGGTCGCACGGGAGCAAGAGCTTCGCTCCTGCCCTCTCAGGACGTTAAAGTAACAAAAACAACAACAACAACCCCGCGTCTCCTATCCCTTACATCCTCCAACCCGAAGACCTCGGGAGCGAGTGAAACAACTGCAAGTCGTTTTGGACACGGATTTTGGACAAGCTCAGAGAGTGAACATTTTGCAAAGCCCTCATTTACCTATACGAAATTGGCGATCTCGGACCACGCCAGCAAACTGATCCCCCTGTTTTCCTGGTTGATGGGGTTCGCGTTGAAAAGAACCCCATGGAAAGATAAATGGTTGCCGGCTCACGCATTGAAATGGTGTGAGGTATGTTAGACGCCCTGAGTATATGATGCTATGAAGAGCTTGAGCTAATCATTTATCGTGTTTTTTTTGACTATCAGACACAACAATTTGCGCAGTCTGTGTCCGATGTACTGACACTACACGAGAGCTTTGAGATGCACATTGTATGTCAACCTAAGCTATATCGATGATCACTTGAGCTTCTTTACTAACATAAGATAGATACATGGGCAAATCCGAATCCCTCAACGATATGGCGGCGACCCGGATGTCACACAGGAAATCTGGGTCTGTAATGACACAGGGAGCTCGACGCTCAGCATATTCAACTCGGATCTCACAGCACTTGGTTTCGACCCCAAATGGTGGTACGCAAACTCCGGCCACAGAACAAAGATTGTGGTCCTTGTATCTGCCCAATCTCACTCCCGCGATGTGAGCATCGAGATTTGTTGCTCATGTTCAAGCTATATAGGGCACAGCTCAAGTCACTACTGCTCAAGTGCAAATGGCCTTGTGTGGCTAGCTCATGTTTCTATCGAGATGCAAGTTCTCACTTCTGCATCGGTGCCCCTTACTCCCTGGTTCGAACAACTTGCTGTAGTCAAGCAATGGGGTCCAAACGAGGCACGCTTATCAGGAGATGGCATGAGAGATCATCTGTTCTTCGCAACCTCGCCAGGAAACCGCAATCTCTACGTTTCAACCAGGAAAGCTGGGCTGATGCGTGTTCTCCCTGCCTGAGTTTTTTCGAATGGTATCTCTTATCAAGTCAGTACTGCAAATGGCTTTGCGTGGCACACTCAGATGTCTGACAGCCCATGAGCTCACACAACGGTGTCCAAAGGAGTGGCCCAACCGCAAATCCAAGTACAAACAGAAACACACCGAGCGTTGCCACCTCCTCGCTCACGCTGAAGTCTTTGATCACCTCCCTGATACTGCCGGCGTAAGCCGAAGAGGCCAGTGACACTGCGAAGGTGGCGAAGGCGACAATGACTGTGTATATCCATTTAAGGCGTGTATCAAACTCCATTGGGTTGCGTGGATTATCGGGAATCTATTCGACTACAAAAGGATCTTCTTCGGTTCCAGAGCCGACGTAAGGATGATCGATGATTTCGGGGGTGACATTGTTGACGTGCAAGTTCTCACTTCTGCCTCGGTACCTATGACTCCATGGTTCGAAGAGGTTGCCGTTGTCAAAACAAATAGTTCAACAGACGCACGCCTATCAGGAAACGGCATGAGGAACCATTTGTTCTTCGCAACTGGGCCTGGAAATCGCAACCTCTACGTTGCAAGCAAGAAAGCTGGGCTGATGCGTGCTCTCCCTGCCTGAGCTCTTTCTCTTTTTTCTATTGGATAGCAGAATGGTATCTCTCACCCAGTTCAAATAGCAATTGACAGCCACAACCAGCCCTTGAATCTGATCAGTCTAAGTAATTAGCAATCAGTGAGCATTAGACCTCACGGCTTTACCAGATGTCTTTGAGCAGCTGAGTCGGAGGGACTGAAGTTTACTCAGCCTGACTCTGAGCTCGTAAAAGCAGCAGCTAAGATAGGAAAGCTAGTTACCTATGTGCACAGTGATTCTAATTGAAAGTTTCTTCATTTTCTCGTCCCCCTTTTTTTGGTTTATCTTTCTTTTTCTTCCATCCCCTCTATTCGTTGCCGTTGTCTTTTTTTTGGTCTTTTCGGTGATTTTTCTTCGTTTCCCCAATTTTATCTCTGCCAACTCTTCTCTAGAAGGCTTCATCTGCGGGCGCCCCACACCCCAAACAATCTTCTTCCATCAACACCCCCAAATGCTTTGACGTGCCAGAGGCTCACAGCGCCACTCAGAACCCATCAATGACATGTCCTGCATCCCTGGAATCCGCAACGTTTTTGCGGCATGGTCCGCACATGACGAGGCCGCACTTCTTGCACTCAAGAACGGCATATGTCTTGGTGCGTTGACAGCCGGCGCATGATGTATCTTCGGGCCGTCGAGTCCAGCCCTCCGAATGTGGGCAAACGCGTCGGGGATCAAAAAGTGGATCATTGGGATCACGACGAGGATCCACTCGTTCAGGAACGAAGCTGTCCCCGTACTGGGGACAGCCGCAGGTCTTCCACTCCCACCCACATTTGTAGCAGAACTGATGCCCGCACACGCAACTGGTCTGGTTAGCTTGTATCAACGAAGAAGATGGATAGGGTACATACGTCATGTGATTGCATCCAAATTTTAACTCCACCATATGGCCACATCCTTCACAGCGCCTCCAGGAATTCTCAAGAGCCAGCTCTTTGAGTTGCCGATCTTGGTCGGTGCCGCGCAGATCGCACGGACCACGGTGCTTGGCCCTGATGCACTTGACGCAGGTCTTTTTGGTGCAGTTTTGGCATGCACCGCGGCGTTCCGGTGGAATGTAAGCCGAGCATCGGGGATCATAACAATAAAGAGGCGACGGGTCGTTTGACTTGGTTGTTTCCAGCTCGAATCGGGCCCAGATCTCAGTACTAAACAGATGCTTTTTAGTCTCAAAGAGTAGAAACCCATCGCAGCAACGTGGAGGGAAGATTATGCCCTTCTTGAAGGACTCTTCCAACATGTAGAGAGCACATTTGGCACAGTACGGGTGGTCACATGCGCTCCAAACCATATCTCGACCGATCACATCCTCCATGCAGCTGGTACAGCTGTTAAGTTTCGAGTCAGATTCCGAACCAATTGTCAGAGCCGTAAGATTGTCGCAAGCTTGCTCCGTATCGGCTGCAGGAGAAGAAATTCCAGTAGTTGACGTGCTGGCGTCTGCCTTGCCGGCATTGAATTTGGAAGGATCAATGCCGCACGAATGCCAGAATTCCTCCACCGTGAGTGAGTCGGAAATGCTCCATTCATCATCTCTCAGTGGCCTATCCCAGACACTGGGCTTTGGGGGTGTAATTTCCTTGTCACGGTTTGTGCCCGATGATCCTTGACCGTTGCCGGAAGCCTTGAGTTGCGCGGTATCCTTTGGAGTAGGCCTGGACTTTCCTGCCTTGGCATTGGTGGTCTTTTTGGAAGCCTGTGCCTTTTTGGTGGCCTCGCGTTGGCGACGTTGCTCGTTAAATTCATCTTCATCCTCTGTGATGTACTCAAAAGCTCCCAGAAGATTGTATGGTTTCCCAAATTGGACTTCGTATTTGGGATCCCGGGCTTTGACTTCGAGCATGACTTCACGAAGGAACCGCAGGCTCGCATAATAACCCTCTCGAACGGGGATGTTCTCCAATTCGAGACCAACATGCTCCAACATTCTACCCAGTGGGTTGCGTGGCCCGTCCAGGAAGTTATCTGGGTCGCGGAAAAAGTGAAAAAAGCTATTCAAACGGGTGCGTCGAACGTCCAGACGGTTGGCTTCCGAAAGCGCATCACAGTAAGTGATCCCAATGTAGATTTTTTGTTCGGCAAGCATATGTGCCTCATCCACTTCTTCCCGAAGAGTCAGGATTTTGGCATCGATTGTCTCTCTTTCATCTCGAGTGCTCATGTAAACGTCGGCCCAGAAATCCACATACTGCATTGACTGCTGGAGGGTTGTTTGCCTCGAAACTGCTTTATGTTAGAACCATGTAGTATATCTGCACGCAGGCAGAGTGTATCCAAAGGGCTGACTCACGAGGATGGTCCCAGCCGAATCTGCCCATGGTTGTGGGATAGTTGCGTGATGAGAGTAATCGAGTTGTTCGTAGGTCGAGAGTAGGAGATGATTTCTCAAGTTGTTCGTAGAAAGATTAATTGATCTATCTTCGGGCGTTAGTAGAAGACCATGGTGGGGTAGAACTCGAACCAATGGAAAAGAACTGACCAAAGAGTAGAGCAGAGGATGTCTGAATAAGAATGTGTGGAATTTTCGAGTGTTGTTGCGTCTCAGGATAGTTGAGCAACAAGAAATAAGGGTGGATCAATCCCGGATCCAGAGGAGAGGAGTAGAGGTAGGGGTTGGAGGAGGAAGAAAAGTAGAAAGGGGAAAGTAGAAGAAGGTGTGGGTGTATGGTACTGCGGCGAGGCCTAGTATGACGATACAGCTCAACCTCAAACTTAACGGGGTGGCTCACAGGCGAACAGTAAGTTGCCAAAATTAGAAGAATGAATGCACGTCTGCACGCAATGTGCGAAGAGATACCACGAGCGAGCGAGCACGCGTAGGTATTGACCGAATGCAAAGCTGGAGCAAGAATGCAGGAGATGTATGACAAGAGAAGAGTGGTATGCGGGAGATGTATGAAAAGCGAAGAGGGATGGAGGAGAAAGAAAAGAGAAGAGGGAAGAAGTGAGGGAGTTCTGAATTTATAGAAGCAGAGGTTCCAATGGAGCGAGCCCGGAACAACGAATGGCTGTCGTCTTAGAAGGGCTTTTGAGAGGCAGAAAAGGGAATAATTTCGCAAGCTGTGACTGATGCAATACGCTGACGCTATCGTGTTTGTTTCAATAGAAGCTACAGGCATGCCATTTTACATTGAGGGCTATTATGTGCTCTCGGCTCAAGTGCAATGTACATTAAATACAGATGTGGAAGCTAACCGTGAAAGCATCTAGGCCAACGATCACGTCTTAGAAGAAGAAGACTTTTATTCCGTATTGTTTATGCGGGATAGAATCCCAACAACGCGTATCAGAATACCGCAAGATATTAAACAAGCAACGCGTGAGAAGATTGAGAAGAGTATGTACCCAGCGTGTTTTGGTGGCTGTTGTGATTGAGCCATGTAGATCCACCGAGGTCAAATAGCGTACTCAGTACTATTTAGTCAATATTCAAACCCACGAAAACCCAGTCGCCATCAGCATGTCATCAACTCAACAGCCCAGTGAAGCTCGAACTGGAAACGACGGAAGTCTTGCTGATCCGCATGAACTGCACCCATATCCTTGAGTCTCATCCTCGATCGCTATCTGTCTGAACGTGAGCCCGTGAGCCTCTGCCACGCCGCCCATCAACCCCGTACAACTACGACTGTGTCTATCAATACTGAGGCTGCGATTGGAGGAAATCCGAGTACAGATCCGGCAGCGGCTACTCTGTTTCTACTCCATGCCTCTTTCAAAACCAGACAGCAGTTGTTCAATGACAGTCGGATCACTAGCCAACTCAAAAACCGGATCTGAGGACTGCGTTGTCATGGTCAGGAAATGTTGTTGCCAGATTATGGCTGATGTTCTTTTGCAAGAGTTACCAGAAGAACATGAACTGCGAGATGCCTCACTGGGGCTGTGACTGTTCTGGGACGTGAGGATCTTTTGCTAGTGATGATTAGATGAATAAGAGCAGCTGAGGATGCGATTCAGTCGATGTGGGTACTAGCCGTAGATTGAACGAAACATGCAGTGCAGGACAGGGCCGATACGAAAATAGGCTGTGGAGGTCGTAAGCACAAGTGGCTCTGAAGCGCCAACTGGGGGCCAAAAGTACAGCTGCGCCTTGTGGCTGAAAACGCCTGACCAGCACGTTGAAATACTCATTTCTCCTCTCTATTGCATGTAAACCTGTCAACCACCGGTGGGAGGTGAAAATGTGCACATAGCTGCTCCGGTGTCATCTCGCTGCCCCGCATGTCGCAAATATCCGACCTCGTCCGCGACTCCCGACTGGAAACTCAATTTCTTTCCAATAACACGATCCATACTTACTTTGAGTCGAAGACTGTACTCAACCGACGAGCCAGGCGACAAAAACGCGTCGAACAATGGGTCCGATCGCGGGAACTGGGTCGAGGCACATTCGGTATCGTGTGGTTGGAACAGTGCGACCAAGAAGATAGAGTGCGGGCAGTCAAGGAGATTGCCAAAAAGGAAATCCAAGAGAAGACCTACCATCGAGAGTTGGAGGCTATTGTGAAATTCTCTCATCCGAGGGTATGTCCGTGCCTCGAGTGGGGAGAGCACTTAGCGCTGACGCGAGTCTAGTACGATGGCTTTTTTGTGCGGTCGTTTGGCTGGTATGAGAGCCCGGACTCGGTGTTTATTGCCATGGAATACATCTTGCATGGAGATCTGCGCAAACATCTGAAACAGGCTTTGCCAGAAGACCAGGCTGGTCAGGTCGTGCGGCAAGTGCTGGAGGGATTGGAGTGTATGCACGAGAATGGGTTCGCGCACCGAGACTTGAAGCCGGAGGTCGGTCTTGAGAGACTCCAGATGAATGCGAACTAACCCTTTGGATGTACAGAATATCTTCGTGGTCAGCAAGCCCCCAGACAAGTGGTGGGTGAAAATTGGCGATTTCGGAATCAGCAAGCGGGTCGAGGGAGGCGCAACGGCGCTCAGAACCATCAACGGAACTCCAGGCTTCATTGCACCTGAAGTCGCATTGAGACGGC
Organism: Penicillium salamii; assembly: GCA_911197225.1. Classification (NCBI taxonomy): domain Eukaryota; kingdom Fungi; phylum Ascomycota; class Eurotiomycetes; order Eurotiales; family Aspergillaceae; genus Penicillium; species Penicillium salamii. The sequence continues at coordinate 640,995 of CAJVOY010000131.1, read as the reverse complement.
TTTTTGAGGTCGAGGTTGATGAATCTAGCTACGACTTCACGGTGGACCTGTGGTCACTGGGCGTGATTGCATTCTACATGTTGACTACGAAGCTTCCATTTCTCAAGCTTGAGGGCTTCCTGTCATATTCCAGAGGAGAGTTGACTATACAAGAGCTTTGTTCAAACTACAAAGTGATCAATGAAGGGACATCATCGTTTTTGGGACTTCTCATGGCACCAAAGGCCAAGGATCGCGGTACAGCCCAGGAGGCGCTCCAACACACCTGGCTACCGAAAGACGAGGATTCCCCGCCAGGGTCCCCTCAACACAACACTTCAACATTGATCAAGGCCCGCATTGCAACAACCACCGATAGCTCGAGTGAGTCTGAACCTGAGGTCTCCACGTTCACCACAGTGAAGTCCGCTACTCTACCCCCTCATCAGGATGGCAGTTCGAGTGAATCTGAGCTTGAAGACACGGGACTTACCACAAAGAGTCACACTACGCATTTGAATCGTCAATCTCGTCAATCCGAGAAATCCATTGACACTGGGCCCGAAAGTCCAGCAGATCCCACCACGGTGAGATACTGTTCTGCCTCTGTCATGCATGAGCCCCTCGAGGCTGAGACCGGAATACCCGAAACCGTGCAATCCGAAGTCGATGCTTCAAATGACCGCAGAGGAGCATCGGTTCAATTGGAAGATGAAAAACCGCGGGGTAACCTTAGCCGGATATCGAAACCCGCGCCTGGATCTACTATCAAGGAGGTTTCGTCGCGGCCAGAAGGTTCGCAGGCCTCGGCCCCCCCTCGACCCTTGTGTGAGGTTCAACTTCCAAATACACTTCGGGAACCGGCCCTCTCTTGGCCCAAAACATCAACCATTCAAAAATTTGTGAGACGAAACTGGCCAGATAAATCGAGCTCAAAGCCCAAGCGCCCTGACACGCCACCTCCCCCCCAAAGTGCCCCATTGCGTTACAGTGAAACTGATCATGCCAGCCTCCACAAAACATACGATCCGTATACGAGCTTTCAAATCGACCCATATGCAACTTATCCTGTGCAACCTCCTGAAAAGTCAGCGGTGTCAATATCACGGCCCAAACGCCCCGACACGCCTCCCCCCAAAGTGTCGTCTCTCAAAGATAGGGTTTCCACAGTCGTGCCTCCACGCAATCACATACAGACTTCGTCAGGTCCATCAAGGCCCATCAATACCGCATACGTTGCTCCAGCTCCAAGCATCGAAGTGGATTCAGACGAGGGTTCGAGTTTTGACGCCATCTTGAAACGACTCCACATCCGGATACCTCCGACTTCAAGTCTTGATCCCCAAGAGGTGCCTACTACTCTGCCCACCAGAATTCCACATGAAGTTACGAAAGCTTCCTCACGAAACGACTTTCCAGCGAGAGGACACTCTCGTGAATCACCCCCTCGAGAGCCAAGGCGTATGCGTTATGTTGAAAGAACCCCTTCCCAAGATTCTTCCAAGATTCTGTTGCATGATCCAGTATGGGTGAATTACAGAGGTACTAGCCACCATGAAAAGGCAGATTCATCGGCACCTGTGGAATTTCACCGCAATTCTCGATCTAGAAGCATATCAGAGACAGAGAAGTCCGAGGATTTTCAAATCGGAATTCCCCCAATGCAAATTCAGAACATTGTCAGGCCAGATGGATATACCCAACTTGACAGGAAGTGTTATAGCGAAGATGCTTTCTACGAGCTGGGAATATACCACACTGTGAACCTTGAGAATAGTTCGGAAATTCTGGCATATGGCACCTTCAGCAATGATTTCTACCTACTCCTTCGACGATTGACCCTGGAGATGCGCTGTCAGTATACATTTTCCAGAACAGGTGCAATTGAAACGATGAATGAAGCTGACAGTCACGTTTTAGCGACTAGGCAATGTGTTCGAACAATCGGTGACGTAGGCTCTCGCACTACTAGCTGCCTATCAGGACGCACCATAATCAAATTCGAGTCTATACCCACAAATGGGCGGTCAACTCACCCCACATACAAGTACGAACTTGAACCTGTGTACTGGTGTGGTGCTCAAGTCTTGAAATACACTCTGCCGCCATATCAGACCTGTGTGTTCACCATAGTCACGTCGACGGGGTTGAGTAGTCAATGGTCCCTGTCACCCTATGAGATTCGCCCAGAGATACTCAAAGAAAACAACATCGACTTCGCCGTACAGAACAATTGCCTCACGGCGGAAGGGCATTTCTCACCAGGAGAAGTGAATTCACTGTTATATAACACGGTGATGTTTCTTCGAGATGTCGAAGATGGCAGAAAGAGCCTATCATTCGATACATACGGCCCATCTCCGATTTCTTCATGGTCCTTCCCCCCCAGAAAATCCATCCACAGGGTTCTATGGAAATCGCCATCTAGACAAGGACACTCATCTCGACCAAGGGATATTTATTGCCCAGACATTGGGCAACGTCACATAGGGTCACGCATAAGCGAAATTGATTACGAAACCTTCGATGAAAACTCGATTTTCAGAAACGAGAATCACCAATACTTGCATCCGCAACAAGGGATCAACCCGTTTGATGGAATGCTCTTTCTGGCTCGGGAGCCCACGAGTTCATTTGACCCTTATCATCCAGACCAACCCGTCAAGCATATCGAGATCGAGAGAATTTACCACCCGAGTTTCCCGTCTGGGCCACCTTACTTCGATAAGTTCCTTGAATTCGAGAGGCACTATCATCGCAGCAATCTTTATGTGTATAAGAGAGTTCTCATCAATCCTTAGAACACCCGCATAACGACTTCCTTGGGCTGTCGAGCATGCATCGAGCCAAGGACAGAAACCGGGGCAGGTTCTACAAGGCAAAAATATGGACCTTGAGAGAAAGAGAGATGTATATATTTCAATAGAAAGAAGAATTGCTTGAGCTTGATGGAACTGATGGAATTGCTGGGACTTGGCAAGTGAACTACTTAAGTAGGGCTAAACACTTGAGCAGCGATTGGCTTGGTAACCAACCGGTTTTCGAGCCTCTGTTCCACTTGGCATTCACCATGTTGGGAGTGAAACCTCAAGCACTACGGCCCAGGGGAATTCAAGGTCACAGAGAATATTGAAATCCCAGGCTTGGGTGTCTGAAACCATGCTCGACTGATGTCTGATACATGCCTTTCTGCCTTAAACTTGGCGGCTTATCCCAACTAGGAAATGCTCAGTGGATCAGGCCCGGGGCCTTGGGGGACATCTGGAATATCTCTTGGTATGATTGATTTTCTATCTGATGGTTTTCCCTTTGCCAACGCTATCAAAAAATGATTGCTTTCACCCGGAAGACTCGAAAAAGCGTAAGCTGACGGGAAATGGTTGATTCGTGGTCCGGAGAGAGAAGCAGACAGAGCAAGCACGCGGCTACATCAGAAGTGAGGAACGATTCTGCTTTCGAAATCAGAAAATGTGGACTTGGGTAAGACGGATCTGAGCTTCGGCGCGATCCCCGGCGATCTTGAGCTGATTGCAGTACTCAGTGAAGCGGCAAATGTCAACAAATCCGGCTTCCTTGTCGCTTAGTTTGTGGATGATGAACCTGGCTTCTGGCAATTCATTCTCCAGCTCATCCAGGATTTGAGCAAGAGCGTAAATTGGAGGAAGAACGACATCCATGTTGTACAGAATGATGTACTGCTTCATCATATCTTCCACGTAAGCCCGTGCGGTGTCGTACTGATCCCTTCAGTATTTGTGAAATTTGCACGCATCAACTCGGATTTGGTAAATCCGATCACCAGCATTCATGATGTTCTCGATTTCTTCCATTATCTCGTCGGCGTAGAGGGGAGGCGCATCTTCTTCCGAGTCAGTCTGGACAGGCATCTGACGGTGAAGGACTATGGTGTTGTGGATATTCTCTTCGACCTGCATGACCAGCCATCCTCCCACAATAAGTGAGTAGTACCGCCATGCTTCATACTTTGGATCGTTTTCGGTTGGGCGTGAGCAGCGCGAAGAGGTAAGTCGATCGAGGCGAAAAGCGGAGAGTTGGGCGCTGACTTGAGAGATCCACGTCGAGAAGTTCCTGTCTGCCTGCTTCAGAACACGTACATCGTGGAGCTTGATGTGTCGTATTTCGGGCAGATCGATGCATTGAGTGGCTGTGGACACAAGTGGTATGCCGATAGACGTACTGGCGGCGCCAGTTGCCTCTTTTGTTCCTGTAGAGCCCATCTGGAAGAGTATATTCGAAATATGGGAGCTTCAAGAAGAATGGGGCACAGAAACAATGACAGAGCCCTCAAGGAGGATTACCACTGGATGCTGCAGAGTGAAGTGAAGTTGAGTTCAGTTCGGGGAATGGTGGCCTTTTTACGACGCGCTCACGAAATAGCTTGCTGGGGATGGTTTTTCGTAGAAAAGTCCCTTGATTTTTGTCTGTTTGATATGTAACTTCCTCAACATCTCTAATCTCTTCTAATTCATTGTTTAGAGCCACATAGACGCAGGGACGCACTATCAGCAATTCTAAAAGCTTACTGCCCATACCAATGACCTACACACAGGAATGAGCAATCTGGAGTGGAATTTATTTCGAGGTACGCGAAGTTCATAATGAGGGACATCAGCAGTTCATACTAGAGAACATCAGTATATTGGTCTTCCAAGTCTTTTGAGGAGCTCACTTTATCAATATCGTCTTTGGTTCCGTGAAAGCCCGTAAAGCCTGGAAGAATTAGGGTTCTACAGTCTTGGGAAATTGGATGGCGGGATGTCTCACATATTCACCGAACTCTCTTCCAGTTCCCGATTGCTTCTTCCCCCCAAAGGGTACTTGAATATTCATCTGGCTCCCTTCAGTAACTGCAACAATAATTCAGTCGGGATTCAACGTACCATGCTCACGCAGTTAATACCGACAACTCCCGATTCTATCGCCACGGATAATCGCATAGCACGGCTGATATCGCGAGTGAAGATACCTGCCATTAGCCCATACTCCGTATCATTAGACAACTCAACGGCCTCTTCCTCGGTATCAAACGTCTTGATAACCGAGACGGGCCCAAAAACTTCATCTTTGTATATTTGGGCGTCAGGTTTGGGGTTCAGAAACACAGTTGGCTCCAGGAAAAGACCCTGCTCGCCGATGCGACCCCCTCCAACAACCAGTTCAGACTCGGTCTTCGCGCGTGCAATCATTTCTTGCACTTTTTCGTAAGACGCAGAATCCACAAGAGGGCCAAACTTGTACTTGAAACTCTGCGGGTCCCCGATATCATTTACTGCGTTTCTCATTGCCGCGCAGTAAAGTTCGATAAACCTCGAACTTATTGCGCGTTGGACATAGACACGGGATGCTGCAACACAAACCTGTCCGGTGCGCGCCAGAATTCCGTTCACAGCCCTAAATGTCGTCAGACGAACAACTCGAGCCACAGGTATACTGGAGATTTGGGTAAAATACCATGTCACTGCGTTCTCAATATCTGCATCGTCGAATATTATCGCGGGACTTTTGCCTCCTGGAGATGACGTTAATAGCTGATTAGCCCAAGGGTACAATGCCCAGGTGCGTATTTGAGCTTACCGAGTTCCAATGTAACTCTCTTCAGATTGCTTTGAGCAGCGGCGACTTGGATTTTCTTGCCTGTGGCAACACTACCAGTGAAGCTAATCTTTTCAAGCAGTCAGGACATCTCCTCATTAACATTTGAAAATTGTAATATGGTTCTTACCTTTCTCACTCGCATATGACTCGCAAGCAGTGCGCCTGTACTTCCGTCGCCAGTCAAGACCTGGATAACACCAGGGGGAAATCCCGCTTTTTCGAACAAAGGGGCAACTGCAAGTGATCCTAGTGGGCTCTTCTCTGACGGCTTCACAATGAGCACATTTCCGGTTGCCAGACACGGGGCGGCTTTGATGAAAAGCGAGGCCACAGGTGAGTTGTATGGATTGATTGCAACACAAACACTATTCAAGGTTTAAAAAATGTTCCAAAAAGTCCCTGTAAGCTAGGGAGAGGGGAAATCATACCCAAGAGGTTCGTGTCTGACAAGCTTGACAAACCCATCATCGTCTGGAAAGTAGTCTCCGCGTTGCTTGTCCGTCCATCCCGCTGCAAAAAGATAAAAAATGAGCCTTGTTAAGTGAACTTTGATATAGGAGGGTTGTTTGTGGAAGACATACCGTAGTAAAGGAGGCAATTTCGGATATAATTTCTCTCTCTTGTTGGAATGAGTGAGACTGGATTTCCCGTCGTCAATGAGTCGAGGTGCAGAATACTAGGCAACTCATCCTCCAGCAGGTCAACCAATCGGTAGAAGCAACTAGAACGCTCCGCAGCGCTAAAGTTTGCCCAAGGACCTTTGAATGCGGCCTCAGCGGCGGCCACCGCAATGTCAACATCGACATTGTCCGCGACGGGAATTCGGTTCGCAACCAGCGTATTGTCTTTCGGGTTCAGAAGGGAGAAGGTGTTGGGGGAATGGGGAGTACTGTAAGCTCCATTCAAGTAAATTTTACTAAAGGTGACTGGAATTGGGGAGCTGAGCAGGCCGTTTTGGTCGTCGAATTGATCTGACATAGCTTTGGTCTTTAGATATTGCTGGGAATATTGTTGAGATACTTTGTGGCCTTGCTTCGAATATGAAAATAAAGAGTGGTGAAGAGAAGCTTGGAATATTGACTGAAATGTGCTTCTCTGGATCAAAGTGACCCAATGTTAATATTTATACAATTCAGGCCCTCGAACAATGACTCCAGTGTGTTCGGTGTTTCGGAATCTTGGCGTTTCGGTATCTTGACCCCCCGGCATCTTATACTCCCAGTTCTGTCCGGGCCTGAACTATGAGAAGAGGCCGAAACGGAATGATCCCGCTGTTTTCAAAGAATTTAAATGGATGAGAGATTCCTGCTGAGATGAGATTTCGAGGTACTCTAATCATAAGCTTCAAAATCGTGAATCATGTCTATGAAAGCCGTTGTTTTTCGAGGGCCATTCGATATTGGCATCGAAGAAAGAACAAAACCTCGGATTCAAGACGCTTCAGATGCCATCGTCAGAGTGAAGTTAGCTGGCATATGTGGAAGGTATGAAGCCCGAATAATCAGCCAAATTAAGGTGCTGACAAGCAAACAGCGAGCTTCACATGTACAGAGGACACCAAAAAACCGCAGCTGGACACATTATGGTATGTGCTTTGACGTTCTAAACGTATCGACACTTCAAACATCAAAGCAGTCTATTAACGAGTATGAAGGGCCATGAATTTACCGGTGTTGTTCAAGAGACGGGTACTGAGGTCACACTGTTTCATGAGGGAGATGAAGTTGTATCTATTTTTTCCACGGTTTGGTGAGTAAAAGTCTACATGATCGGTACTGGTTTCTCATCTGGATGATTCAAAGTTTGAAATGTTGGTTTTGTCTGCAAGGCCTGACCAACCGTTGCGTTAATGGCTCGGCCTTTGGAACCCAATTGCTCGACGGAGGCCAAGCCGAATACGTCCGTGTCCCCTTCGCCGATGGTACTTTGCAGCATGTTCCAGGCAATTTGGATAGTCGGCTCCTGATCATGATGTGCGATATCTTTCCAACTGGATACTATGGAGCACTAAGGGCTATCGAAGGGCTTCTGACACAGTATACCTCGAGACTCACCAGCTTTTCACCCTCTGAGAAAATTGGACGCAATGACCAGGGCAAAAATTTCACCTCAATCAATTCGACTGAGAAGCTCCAGCAATCAACTATTGCGGTTCTTGGTTGTGGGCCAGTGGGAATATGTGCCATCGCTGCTGCTCGATCACAGGGAGTCGAGACTGTCTTTGCAATTGATAGCGTTCAGGATCGTCTAGCTGAGGCCGCCAGCTTCGGTGCTATACCGATAATGTTGGGTCGAGACGATGTCCAAGTTCGAGTGATGGAGGAAACCGATGGTAGAGGTGCTGATGCAGTTGTCGAAGTTGTAGGAAACAAGGCAGCCCTCCGCTCTGCCTTTGATCTGCTCCGACCATGTGGTATCTTGTCATCTGTGGGCTTTCATCAAGGAGAGCTGCCTTTCACGGCCCTTGAATGTTATCAAAAGAACATCACGTTTGTCCCCTACCGCCCTTTGTTAATCTTCTGGTCTAACTTCATACTCCAGTGTCAATTTTGGTCGTGTACCAGTGCGCACAGTCTTCGAAGACTCTTTGCAATGTTTGGCGGCCAATCAGGAGAATATGCAAAGCTACATATCACATGAGTTTTCATTGAATGATGTTGCTAAGGGTTATGAGATATTTGAGGAGAGGAGGGCGAGAAAGGTCATCCTCAATGTTTCAGACTAGGCGAACGACGTCAGAATCTTTCTTTTGATTGTTGTCACTTTGGCTCACATTCCGTGGGCTTAAATGGCCACGGGACTCTGGTAAAAGGTGTAAATCGATGTGAGGAGCTAAGCTCGTAGCAATAGGTAAATGATTTAGGCGGATGCTCTACATTCATCCGGGTTTTCAATTCCTCAAAAGAATTGAAACAGTCACATTGTCTCGGATGGAAACCGCAACAGATCAAAGAAATCAACGTTGCACGCCTCCAGCCCAACACCAAACTCATTGATGAGAAATAAGTCTGGGAATAAATTCCCATCTTCGAGCAGAGAACCCGTGACTCCCGAGTCTGAATGTGATTGCTGGTTGTATGAATTTCCATCACAGTGCACTTGCACTGTAGTATCTGTGTCCGCCGCACCAATCTGTGTAACCAGAGAGCCACCCGAGCCCATATCAAAGGGAGGATTGGCCCGGGCGTGGAGATTAGCTGACGAAGATGATCCCGGGTTCAGTGTGTTTGGTCGAGTCTTCAATCGCTCCATAATATAAACAAACAGCCGCAGAATCCATCCACTGACAGGCCAGGATTCCTGCAAGGACATTAGGCCGAGCATGCACGTGCGAGCTCGATTTTCGGCCAATTGTCGCTCAATAGCGTGCGAGGTACATATTGTGAAAACATGCATTGCGAGGGAATTGAAGAGTGCGGGAATTCTTGTTTCTTGGGATTAGCTTGGAGGGCTCCGTACATCAGTGTAACCTCACATACGTGTGAATTTGACATATTCTTCCCAAAGAGAGTGAGAGAATATCTTCTGTTACTCGAGTAACTTCGTTTGCTGCTGCCAAGGCTTTTGAATGGTTGCCCCAAGGCTGAGGAGCCTCCAAACAGCTCGTATGCGGAGGGCGACTAAGCAGAATGACCCCAAAGCTACATATTCCTTGAATTAGCGTAATGGGATTATCCCTCTGGTATGGAACTGACTTATGTGCCAACAGTAACATTGCTGCCCACAGGCTAAGATCGCCGTCTGCCCCGATCCCATCATATTTGAGAGGCTTGGGCATTTCCAAGCGAAAGGTTTCGAGTTCCTCTTCAAGGTGCATTCTTTTCTCTGTGGGATTATTTGGTTTGACCACTGAATACCGTGAGGTTATAATGTCGCTGACTAGAATATTGCTGGTCAACGGATCGATTTGAGGACAGGACAATTCGGACTGACGCACATATGCTGCAAAGACGAGCCATCTGGCAGGCATAATGAAGTTCTGACTCGGTTTGAAACTCCCCTTCTAGATCATGCAATGATAGGATCTCCACATCACAATCATATATTGAAAAGTGCTGCGGACGTCCAATCGAGCTACTAACCAGAGCATCTCTTATCTGAATTCGACGAGGTCAGAGGGTGGACATGCAAAGGAAGAGAAGAACCCACTCGTACGGACCACCAAATACGTCTCCACATCTTGACACGATTGCTAGACATGTGGGATTCTGCTGTACTGGAACAAGAGAAGTATTAATACTGATATTGATCATAATGATGAAAAGATTGACTAACGAACGGTGCATGCCTAGATTCTGTGCCGAGCTGACTGCAATCCCTAGCCAGTGCCATGAGTCCTTTTGATCGTTGGGACCGCCCCACCAAAAACTGATCAGGAAGGCAGCCACTACATTATGTAGTTTATCAGGATCGGAGTCGGTCTCGTATAGTACCCTAGCTTGACGGTAAAAAAGCTCACGCCCTTGATGACGATTCTCAACTCCAAGAAGACTCAAGTCCGCCTCATCACAGACCGTGACCGCAATCATGAGCACGGCGTTGAGTATGAGCAAGGAGAGCTGGTTTTTGCTGAGTTCGCAGAGAATGGAGCTTTTTTCAAGCACCGGATACGCTGGATGAAACCACTTGAAGTAACCCACCAGAAGCCGGTCTACAACAGTCGGATCTGGCTGGACCCAGATATTCCTGTCTTGAAGCAACCGCTTTTGCTGCTTTACCATGTCCCGTTGAGCCTCGAGGGACGAATCAAGTGCTTCGTCGACAGGGAAATGGAGACGCTTGCGGTAGTGGGGAGCATACTCGGTCCCGAGAAAGGGTGCCAAAACATCGTGGACGACATACGTCAAGCTAAAGGATTCACCAAGGAACAAAGTTTCTTTTTCACGCGAGATCGGTTGAGGCATTGAGCTAACACCTTGATCTGCGATATGCAGGTAGAGCTTGAGGCCATCGTCCTGACTGGAAACATCATCTGCTTCTGGGTCTGCTCTCTCGATGGGCTTTTGGAAGAAGTCGAATGTCTTCTTCGGAGTTGGAGGAAAGCCAGGCTGGGAGCTGGGTTGTGAGACGGAACTTGGTGGGAGGACCACTTCCATGTCTGGTTGGTTTGCCTGAGAGAGAGACTTCCGTTTTGTCTTTTGTCCTTGGGGTCTCTTTCTGATGTACCTAGGAATTGACTGTCAGTTAGAACTCAATGGATGTGTTCGTTTGGTGATCGATCAATACCGCCCTCGCTGTGATTCAATGTGAACGCAGTCAGTGTTGGTTGACCTACATCCCGTACAAGGGAGTCCCCCCTTTCCATCGCATTTGACCTTTTTCAGATGGCATCTGCGACAGGCTACATTAGTACGTCGTTGCTCTGAGCCAGGCGGGTTGGCATGTGGAACATTCATGGCTCACGCCCGAGTCCCTCAGAAGGTTGAATGCGACACTGAACAGGGGATCTGTAGATGAGATCAACCGAGCTTTCATCAATCAGTCGTAGGCAGAAGAAGCCGGGCTCGTGATGTATGGAATTGAGATATTCCCCGCTTTCTCGGGGCAATAGCCGCCCGAAACTACCGAACGAGCGGAACACCCAACATTCGAACACTTGAATGTCTGCTGAAGTTGGGACAGAACTACCTAGTTGTGTCAACGCATTAGAGGCGTGTTTGCTCCCAAATCTGGTGAAGTCCGCTTAGGGATCAATGGGGATATACCAGGAAACACCATCAGAACTTTAGACAGACATTCTAAGAGTTCTGGCACCAAATAACAGGCGGAGAAAAGATGTAAATATACCCAGACGTTGGACCAAAATGGAAATATTATCAATTGCACTCCACTGAGGATTCTGAACGCTCGAAAAGTCTAGAACAAGTAGATTAAAAAAAGTGGCTGAACTCAAGCCTAAAATCGAAAAGGCTGTGGACCTGAGAGATATTTGCCCATCAAAGAACGCAAGCCAATCGCAGTATATTGCATGAATATACTATCACTTATTATATACATCCAAGAAAAGACTAATCAGTTAGTTGGCGCTGCCGGCAGGGGCAGCACGGGGAGCGTTGCCAGTAGGACCGGCGCGACGACCCATCATGGTACGGCTGAAGAAACTGATACCAATCATGAACAACCAGCTGGGGACAGCACCGAGACCCCAGATGACGTAGCCAAGAGGGATGTTGAGCTGGTACTGAGCAAGCAGACCGTCGACGGGGTGGAGAATACCCTCGTAAGGCTCAACGTTCTCATAGGTCTTCTTGGAGTGGATCTCGTAGATGGTCTCGGGGGTGACAGTGGTGGAGTTCAAGTAGACGTTGCGGAGGGGAGTAGGAGCGCGCTCGCCGGCCTGCTCCTTGGGAACCTGGTAGTACTGAACGGAGGGGGCACTGGCAGACCAAGCGGCACAGAGAACCTGGTTGGACTCGCAGTCCAAGTATCCGAGGTTGGGGGAGGTAGGGTCGGCAGAGAAGAGGAGCACGGATTCCTGAACGTGGATTAGTTTTTCCGAGGGACGAAAGACGCGTCGCGTCAACATACCTTGAAGGCCGTCTCGGCGTGGGCGCAACGACCGAAGCAGGTCTTGTTACCGCCGGTGGTGAAGATCAACCAGTCCTCTTCCTTGGGACCCGGGGTGAGGATGGATTGCCAGTTGTTCATGGAGACCTGGGTGACACTCTTCTCGGAGATCTTCTCTGCGAGCTTCTCGACGGGAGCGACGGGGGCAGCGGTCGGCACGTAGGACTTGACCTGGTTGAACCAGCCCTGCACACGGTCGGCAAGAGGGACTTGCTCCTGGGCCATGGCCAGGGCAGGGAGGAGAGTGACCAGCGACGTGAAACGCATCTTGAAAGCTAGCACTATTTAGTAAAGCGTGTTTCGAGGATGTATAGGATGGAATGATTCCCATCAGAATAGATGGAAAATGGATGACTTACTGACTGAAAGGCGCGATGGCAAAGGAATTGACACAGTCGAGAAGAAGAAGAAGAGCGCAGAAGACAGGTGGTGGAACGACAGCTGGCCTGAGCGTCAGCCAACCACGTCTCGGGAATTTACTCCTTGCACGGGCTCGATGTTTCCGACTTCGACTTCCTTTGATTGTTTTTTTCCTTTCGCATTGCTCTCTTCTTGTTGTTTCTCACGTCGATTTTGAATCTATATTTTCTTCTATTTCTGGCTATATCCTGCGCATATCATGACTCAATGCCACGGTCCCTTGGTGATATTGGTGATGAAGTGTGGATTTTGACCTGCATATAGACCCACTCCCATTACTGTGTACGATGAAATCATATCTTCAATCGCATGTATACGTCCCAGTGGTGTGGTTATTCCAACGAGTTAGGACACCCCGAGCCAAATTCGTGCATATATCACTGCCTTGAACTCCTTCTGTACTCGAATGAGAGATCAACATCAAACATCCATCCTTTGCAGGTAAACCCGGCCAAACCTGTTTCTTCACTCTAGCCCAGGCTTGGTTTGCGTGCAACTCGAACGTATCTGTTCGATGTTAAATGCCAATAAATTAGGCAGATTCCACTGACAGGGGCTCCCGAACAATGAAATGGCAACTTACAAAGTTGTATGGAAGCCTCGCTGCTCAGATTCCTCCAAAATCTCACGTTTAGCATGCTGTTCCAATGACTCCCACTCCCCGGGCGACATTTGACTAGCGAGATCTTTTTGCATGCGCTTGGTCATTCCGTGAACAATATCAGCTATATCCTGACGGTAGTGCGCACCGACCCAATCACGATCGGCTTCTGGGTCTCGGGGCTCGGAAGACAAGCGCATTTTGAGAGTTTCACTTTCGACAATCTCGAATCCAGCATCCGCCATCTGCTCTGGCAAACTTGCGGAAAGATCCCAGGCAATGTTATGCTTGGCGAGATATTCTTTTGAAAGCTCAAACCAGCGAATGGCTGATGAGTTGGCAGCGGTGCTGCCGTCCTCTGCCGTGAGATGCATCAATCCGTCGAATACTTCAAGTTGACCCCCGGGATTGAGATTAGCAAACATTCGTTGAAGAAGTGTAGGCCAGTCTTTGACGGCGATCATCAACATTCTCATATAGATATAGTCGGACCGAGAACAAAATTCCCATTCTTGCTCAATGTCTGCTGTAACGAAGGAGCAATTCTCAGGTATCTTGTTCCGCCCGGCATTATCTGCCAATGCTAGATTGACATCGACTCCTGTAACGATCGAGTCGGGATGCTCGGCGGCAAATTGGCGAGTCCAAATCCCTGTTCCACATCCAAGATCGAGTACGCAAGATGGGGATTCGGAGAACGAAGCACGGTGGAGTCCACGAGTCCGAATCGTGAAGACCGCATGCTGAGCATCTACGATGGAATCAGTCTTTGGGTCAAGGTGTATGCTCAACTGAGGACATGTTTACATACCCAAGCGGCTCGTTTCAATGCTTGACTGTTGACATTGGGTGAGCGAACTAGTCCGGGTACTCATGAATTTGTCCTTACGCTATTTGATAATGGGTAAGCGCTGGCACCGTCATCGGTCCTATTATGGAGGATATTATAGTCAATGCAACGTTATACGACTTCGGGACGTATTGGTACTCACTGTGGCTGGGGGACTGAATTCATTGGCATTTTGGCGGACCGCGGGAACTTGTGACAAGCGGGGGTTCAGAGAAAAAGACGTGGGGTTTGGATCCTACTTAAGTACGGGCATTGACGGAGCTCAGAAAGCGAGGAAGATGCCCGCTACTTTATATTACTTGTCAACTCAAGCTATGGACTTCCGCACAACACTCAGGCACTTGAGCATATATACAGGAAAGTTTGCCCAGAAACACTTTAACCCTCAACTGGGCAGTGGCTTTTTCTTGGCAGTTAAATTGGATTTATGTATACAAAAGCCTAATTCGATTGTCCGAAGCGAGAGTTAACCTCGCCATAATTCAGGCCAACCTGAAGTCCATGATTTGCCCCTGAAAATTGAACATTTGTGTGGTGATCCCCCTCTTTGATGATGTTGACAATCTTAGCCTCCTGCTCCACATGCCACGGGGCAATTCGATTCAAAAGATCTTTGGCATACGCTGCGGCTGTCATGGCCGCATACCCTTGCCAGACTTTGTTTTTATGCGAATCAGAATAATCGCAAATGCCACGGATGACAAGACAAGGGAAGTTGTTCATCAATCCAGCTGCTTCCATCTCAAAACAGAGAACATCCATTTGCGCAGCTAGCTGGTCGCGAACCAACGCATCCTTCATCAGACGATTTGCTGATGCGATGAGGCCATAATGAATTTCGGGATTATCATCCTCTTCTGTTCGCGGAGGCCGAGAGACTAAGAGGTCATTACTGCAATTTGAATCGCAGGGCAGGTCCCCGTCGACTGGGTGAAGGATGTGGCTTTGATATAAGCGATCGCTGGCTAGATCTGGTTCTCGATAGTTCTTCCGTAGGCGGGGTTTCTTCTCAAGAATAGCGTTGATTGTATCTTTAATTTGATGTCCTTCGGCTTCGTAGTAAGCTTTAAGTCCGTTGAGCGCAGTACGGAGAACCGTGGGAGGTTGACCAAGGAACCCTGTGGGTTTGAATTTCTGACCCTGAATTGCCTTGCCGAAGTCGTACTGAACAACACCACCTCTGCCGTCGCTAGGGACGCTGACCACAACGTCCCCAAGCCGAATATCGTGTTTTCGGCTTGGGACGCCGCCCCCGATGCCGACCATTAGGACAATGCGAATATTGGGGAAGCTTTGCATCATACTGTCGGCAACCAGGGCTGCTGAGATTGTACCATACTCTCCCATCGGTAAAGTTGCAATGGCCACATTATGCTTCCCTATTCTACCCAGGGTGTAGTCGTTTCTGTTTTGGGGTGATAAATGGGTGGGGGCATCGTGCCTTTCGTCGAGCAGTGCTTGAGCAGCAACGTACTCGGTGGTGATGGCGGAGATCCATCCAATGGTATATTCCTCTGGATTGCTCATTATCAGTCTTAGAAAATGGAACAGTCGGTGATACTCAGGTACGAATGTGGACTCTTGCGCGTTCTTATCAAGACATGCCATACAGTGGGGGCTGAAAACGCGGGGCTGTGATGGCTGAAGAATTAGCGCTGTTGAGTAAGACGACAGCGAAGCTGGGATTTCAACCTTGGAAGATCCTCACATCTCTGGAGAGCCCCCCGACCAAGACTTAAGGGCGAATCTTAGTCCACTTACGAATGGCATCCATTTCTAGTTCCTTTCACGGACTCAACCGTGGCAACCAAATAGGGGCCAACTATGGGCCCATCTATCCGCCAATAGGTAACAGCCCAAGGCATCGGTGAATTTCAAGGTAGTCAGTTAACTGATCGCATCATAGAACGAATAGAGACTCCTCCACCTCCACTCTCGACCTGTCCATTTCGTCGTGACCCGGATTTTGTCGACCGTGGGACGCTGCTCGGGGAGATATACGAGCGGGGATGCGCCCCGGCGGCTCGGATCGCTCTGGTGGGCCTTGGGGGTGTCGGGTAGGTGAAGTCTACCGGTCGATCATGCATCGCTAATGGTGCCGGAGAAAATCCCAACTCGCAATAGAATGCTGTTATCAAATTGAAGATCGATCTCCCCAGACATGGGTGTTCTGGATCCATGCAGCCAATGCTGAGCGCTTCGAGAAGAGTTGTCGCGATATTGCCAATCGAATCAAGATTCCCGGGCGGAACGACCCTACGGCGAAGGTATCTCAACTTCTTCACAACTGGCTTGCCGACAAGCGAAATGGAAAATGGGTAATCATTCTTGATAACTTGGATGATAGTCGGTTCCTCCACAAAATTCCAGCAGGGCAAAGCACACAAGATAGCGGAGATACAGCACTCAGAAGATCACTCCTGGAGTATCTGCCTATAAGCCAGAATGGATCTATCATTATCACTTCACGCAGCAGGGAGGCAGTTGGTGGCATCGTGGAGCCTAGCGACATGATCATGATTGGACCGATGGATGCAAAAGAGGCGACGAACCTTTTTGGAAAGAAACTAGGAGTACAAGTCACGGAGGACGTCGGCCGGCTTGCTAATGAACTTGATTATATGCCACTTGCAATAGCACAGGCTGCGGCCCTTATCAAACACAGGGAACCACGTCTCTCGGTGTCGCAATATCTCGAACAATTCCAAATGAACGACTGGCAGAAGATACGGTTCTTGACTCACGACCAGAAGCAGCTCCGTCGCGACAAAGAGGCAAAGAATACTATTCTCGTTACTTGGCAGATTTCCTTTGATCATATCCAGCAAACTCACCCCGCAGCAGCGGATCTTCTCTCATTCATGTGTTTCTTTGACCGACAAGGGATCCCGGAATCATTGCTTCGATGGCAAAGAGTCTATGACGGCGACGAGATCAGTCAAAGATCAGAAGAAGACCCTGGTGTCTATGAAAAGTGCGAGAGTACGACACAATCTGGCGATGATCATGGGCAAGTCTCACCAACAAGCGAAGCTTACGCCAGTGAGGTGGACTTTGATACTTCATCGGAGCATGCTCTTCTCTGTGAATTCGAGGAAAGCATATCTACATTGAGAGACTATTCTCTAATATCTACCGACGTAGATGGAACAACCTTTGAGATGCATCGGCTTGTTCAACTTGCCATGCGCCAGTGGCTCGATGCACACGGACAGACTGAATGGTGGAAACAGTGCTTCATCGACACTCTTTATTTCGAGTTCCCATACGTGACCTTCGAGAATTGGTCTGTTTGTAGATCACTCATTCCCCACGTATTGTCTTCGCTCGCGCAGCCACCAACTGAGCAACGGGCATTGGAGAAATGGGCTCAGGTGATACACCAAGCCGCTATCTTTGCCCTCGAAAACGGCGATTATGCCGGATGTGAAGATCTCGCAAGACTAGCTTCGAGAACACGAAGCGGATTGTTTGGTGCAAATAACGAAAGAACGCTAGACAGTCTTGGGGTGCTTGGAACGGCGTTATCACGACAAGGTCGATGCCAAGAAGCTGAAAATATCTCACTTCGATCGCTTGACATCCGAAAACAGAAACTCGGGATAGAACACCCTGCAACGATGCTCAATATGAATAACCTGTCATCGTTTTATTATGACCAAGGTCGATACATGGAGGCTGAAAGGGTCGTCCTACGTGTGCTTGAGATACAAAAGCGGATACTTGGCCTCGAACACCTCCATACGATGAGCAGTATGGGCAACCTATCATCAATTTACTGGGCCCAAGGTCGATACAATGAGGCTGAAGAGATTGGGATGCAGGTGCTTGAGACACGCAGGCGGACACTTGGGTCAGAATACCCTGACACTGCGATCAGTATGAGCAACCTAGCCTCAATTTACCAGAGTCAAGGCCGACATACGGAAGCCGAGAGAATTGGCCTGCAAGCGTTTGACATGTTGAAGCGGATACGTGGACCCGAGCACCCGCACACATTGAGCTGCATGAATAATTTAGCATCAGTCTACCATGCCCAAGGTCAAGACAACAAGGCCGAAGAGCTTGAGAGCTTCTTGTTGAAGACTCACCAGCGGATATTCGGACCAGAACATCCTGATACACTGGCTAGTATGAAAGCATATGCGCGTACCCTGAGATCGCGGGGTCAATATGACTCGGCTTTGATCTTGATGACTGAATGTACTCGACTTTCCGCTGGAGTGTTTGGCCCTGAGCATCCATTTACTATTGGTTCGACTAGGACTTTGAAAAGGTGGCATCAGAAGAACAAGTCACTTTCTTCCGTGAGTACCAAAGCCCCGATCGGTGGTTCTTCTGAAACGAGGTGTCAGAACGAACCCCATTTCGTCTTAGCAAAGGCCTCCGAGAAAGCTCCTCGGCCCAGCAAGGATCCTAAGCGAGCAATATTCTATCGCTTCTTTCGCAAATAATGAGAGTTTGGGCTGTTTTGATCTTTCTTGGGAAGCAAAGCTGTGTTTTAGAACCGAGCGGTGCTCCATATTCCAAGTGGAAGCTATGCCATGAACGGGAACGCTGTTCGTTTATCGAAGCAAACACTGGACGCCATGGCAGGAGTTTTCAAGCTACGCAAAATATACTATCTGATACCCAGCTGCTGGCGCTGTGTACATCCAGAAATCAAGCAATGATACCGCCGAGTAACTACTCAAATGCTGAATATCTGGGCGCTCTGGCAGTGAAGACACACTGCAGAGCAAGAGAGAGCGGAGCTATCCACACTGCGGGCCTAGACCCCACCTAGACAGGAGCAGCACCTCGGCAGCTTACACATGATGGATTGAAGTCGACATTTGCACATGTGGAGGAACGAGCAGATCGATGTAAGTGAGTTGGCAGCGGTTGTGGTCTTGGTCTCTGAAGGGCTGTGTCAATAAGAACCAAGGACATCCCTGAGCGTTGTACACGCGTTTCACAGCATTAGTCTGCAAATTTGAGACGCGAGTTTAATTGAAGCCGATGTAGATCATGTCGGGAATTTGAAAGAATGCTTATATTACTGCGCTGTGGTTAGTTGATGAGCCTGAAAAATGTGATGACATCAATAAAAGGGCAACCATTGGAACTTCCCTGGAGGCGAGAATGATCGACTTAATCAGCGCGAGATCTCTTATCAGAGAATAATCACGGGAAAAGCCATTAGCAATGTGAAATGGAGCAGGAGAAAGTGGGACTTTGTCCCTCAGGGAGACATGACTCAGACCCCGCGGGTCGACACTGGGAAGTCCGATGTCGGGTGTACATTGTATAGAGAATGCCAAGTGCATCTGTGTACTCGTATACTTTTTTTGGTATTCAAAAGATGCTGTATCAATCAGTAAATGGCAAGGATATACATATTAAGTCAGCATCCATCGAATCAATGAAGGGCGTCGCCAAAAGGCAAAGTTGCAGACGAGGCACCACCCTATGACATCGTGCCCCCCACCTCCGCAGCTGAATTTTTTTCGTTTTTTGCCGCCGAGCGAACGAGGACCGATTACTACACACCACACCGCCCACTGCAATGGGATTATGACTCTTTCGCTTCTTTTCCTCTTAAGAAAACAATCATAAATATCTATTCTCTTTGGATCCCACTTTCTGATCCATAGTTCTTGTCAATTCACCTCTCTGTCTTCCAAATCCTCCCCGACCACCCCCCCACCACACACAACCCCACCACACAATATGTGCCCCGGTGCCGACCCCGAGCCCAATGGGCAAGCCAATGGTGCTAACGGTGAAAGTGAGTGTGAAAAGCATCAGCAATAAACGATATAATCTAACATATCTCCAGACCACGAAGGTTTCACTGGCATTGAGACTCGTCAGAACCCCCACCCCTCCGCCTCCCGCAACCCCTACGGCCACAACGTCGGCGTCACCGATTTCCTGAGCAACGTTTCCCGTTTCCAGATCATCGAGTCTACTCTGCGTGAGGGTGAGCAGTTTGCCAATGCCTTCTTCGACACCGAGAAGAAGATCGAGATCGCCAAGGCTCTCGATGAGTTCGGTGTGGACTACGTGAGTCATTGGAAATATAGGCATAATGATAATGATTAGAGGCTGACTGGTCTGTAACAGATCGAGCTCACTTCCCCCTGTGCTTCTGAGCAGTCCCGCGCCGACTGCGAGGCCATCTGCAAGCTCGGCCTGAAGGCTAAGGTATGTTCTATACGAGGTGGCGTACAACGAGTTCGAATGAATTGATGTCTAATGGTATCTTTAGATCCTCACTCACATTCGTTGCCACATGGACGATGCCCGCATCGCCGTTGAGACCGGTGTTGACGGAGTGTGAGTCATGATTATTCTCCAAAATCGAATCCTGACTGACCTGTTGCAGCGATGTTGTCATTGGTACCTCTTCCTACCTCCGTGAGCACTCTCACGGTAAGGACATGACCTACATCAAGAACGCCGCCATCGAGGTCATTGAGTTTGTCAAGTCCAAGGGCATTGAGATCCGTTTCTCCAGTGAGGACTCCTTCCGTTCCGACCTGGTTGACCTTTTGTCTATCTACTCCGCCGTCGACAAGGTTGGCGTGAACCGTGTTGGTATCGCCGACACCGTCGGTTGCGCCTCTCCCCGCCAGGTCTACGAGCTCGTCCGTGTCCTGCGTGGTGTTGTTGGCTGTGACATCGAGACTCACTTCCACAACGACACTGGTTGTGCCATTGCCAACGCTTACTGTGCCCTCGAGGCTGGTGCCACCCACATCGATACCTCCGTTCTCGGAATCGGTGAGCGTAACGGTATCACCCCTCTCGGTGGTCTGATGGCCCGCATGATGGTCGCGGACCCCGAGTACGTCAAGGGCAAGTACCGCCTCGAGAAGCTCAAGGAGATTGAGGATCTTGTTGCCGAGGCCGTCGAGGTCAACATTCCCTTCAACAACTACATCACCGGTTTCTGTGCCTTCACTCACAAGGCTGGTATCCACGCCAAGGCTATCCTCAACAACCCCAGCACCTACGAGATCATCAACCCCGCCGACTTCGGCATGACCCGTTACGTCCACTTCGCTTCCCGTCTTACTGGCTGGAACGCCATCAAGTCTCGTGCTCAGCAGCTCAAGCTTGAGATGACCGATGCTCAATACAAGGAGTGCACTGCCAAGATCAAGGCCATGGCTGACATTCGTCCCATCGCTGTCGATGACGCCGACAGCATCATCCGTGCTTACCACCGCAACCTCAAGTCTGGCGAGAACAAGCCCCTTCTCGACCTGACTGCTGAGGAGCAGGAGGCCTTCGCCGCCAAGGAGAAGGAGCTCCTTGAGGCCCAGGCTGCCGGTATCGCCGCATAGGCGATCCGTGTCCAACACATTGTCGTGCCTATAACCGATTCCCACATCTTTTCCGCACATATTGCGTGGAATACTTGATGATTTGATGTTTTGTTTTGTTTTTCATATGTTTGGGATTTTTTTTCCATGGGTTTGACAGTTCTCCCTTTTTCGGAGACTCAAAAGAACTGGTGTTAGGAGAGATTCCTCTCTAATTTGTATATAAGCGCAGCAGAAGCCAAATGACTTATACTCCATGACTTTCAAGCCTCTACAAGTAACAATTAGACTTCGCGGCATGTCAATAGAGCATGCATCATCAAAATCCTTTGTTTGACAATCGCATTTCAATACTGAACTTTAGAAATACTTGACATATTGTTGGCAGTGTGCCTGAGAAGATCTGGAGCTCTAGACTCATTACGTCAGATTGGGAAAGGGAAGGAAAACGAGCGAAAAATACAGATCATATGTAGAAGCAAGTAAGTAAATGTAGCAAAACATCCAAGGGTGCATTCAGCGAAAAAAAAAAAACTTTAGAAAAAATACCATATTTGATCAGAGGTGATGTAGTAGAGAACCCCGGAGTCACAATTGTACGTACGGACACGGATCCATGTGGAAGCCGAGGCCCGGCTCAACTTCCAAGTTGAACGCAACCTCTCCATCGCCACTTTCCTCCCCAAACTCCTCGCGATGAAATCCTCATTACTACCCGTAGCCCTACAGCACAAGCTGGCGGGCTACAGCCGCGTATCCAGCGCCCAGCTATCCGCCCTCAACTTCGACCTGTAAGTACTTCCCCGCGGAATTCCACATCAGACCACACCTAATACCCCAGCAGTCTCCGCAACATAGTCTTCATCCTGTTCGTCCTGCGATACGTTCGCAAAACCTTTTACTCGGTCCGTGGCTACGGCATCTTCGGTAGCATCCGCAACCTCTATATCTCCCTGCGTCTATTCTGCTATGGTCTATTCCTGCGCACGCCCGGTGTCCGCGGACAAGTCGATAGACAAGTGAGCACGGCCATTACGAATCTGGAATCGAAGCTCGTAAAGTCTGGTCCGGATGTCGTGCGCTATCTGTCTTTGCCGAAGGATGGATGGTCCGGCGACGCGGTGCGCGCGGAATTGACCAAGTTGGCTGGACTTGAGCACACACGTTGGGAGGACGGACGCGTTAGCGGCGCTGTCTACCATGGTGGCGATGAATTGCTGAAGCTGCAGGCTGAGGCTTTTGGTCAGTTCGGCGTGGCGAATCCCATCCATCCAGATGTTTTCCCTGGTGTGCGAAAGATGGAGGCGGAGGTTGTTGCTATGGTATGTGGTGGTCCAAAGTTTTTATGAAAGTGTCGCTAATGGTTTAGGTTCTTGCTTTGTTCAATGCGCCATCTGATGGCGCCGGTGTTACTACTAGCGGTGGTACCGAGTCAATCTTGATGGCCTGCTTGGCTGCGCGGCAGAAGGCTTTCTTGGAGCGCGGTGTCACCGAGCCTGAGATGTGAGTGATGGCACATACGGTGATTGAAAGTTGCTAACATTCCCAGGATCATTCCTGACACTGCTCATGCGGCGTTCATCAAGGCTTGCAATTACTTTAAGATTAAGTTGCACCGCGTGCCTTGCCCCGAGCCTGAATTTAAGGTTGACGTGCACGCTGTTCGCCGCTTGATCAACCCTAACACTGTCCTACTCGTTGGTTCTGCCCCTAACTTCCCACACGGCATCGTGGATGATATCCCTGCTCTCTCCCATCTGGCCACTAAGTACAAAATCCCTCTCCACGTCGACTGCTGCTTGGGCTCTTTCGTCGTCGCACTCCTCAAGAAGGCTGGCTTCCCTTCGCCCTACGAAGAGGAAGGTGGCTTCGATTTCCGCCAACCTGGTGTGACCAGTATCAGTGTCGATACCCACAAGTATGGCTTCGCACCCAAGGGTAACTCCGTCTTGATCTACCGTAACAAGTCTTACCGCAACAACCAATACTTTATTTACCCCGACTGGTCCGGCGGTGTCTACGCCTCCCCATCTGTCGCTGGTTCCCGCCCCGGTGCCCTGATCGCCGGATGCTGGGCCAGTTTGATGAGCGTCGGTGAAACCGGCTACATTAATAGCTGCACTGAGATCATCAACGCAGCACGCAAGTTTGAAACAGCTGTTCGCAATGAAGCCACCATCTCCCTGCACATGGAAGTCATTGGAAATCCAATTGTCAGCGTTGTCGCTTTCCGCAGCAAGAACGGTGCCATCGACATCTATGACATCGCCGATGACCTGTCCGCTAAGGGATGGCACCTCAATGCTTTGCAGTCCCCTGCTGCCATCCACTGTGCTTTCACTATCCCCACCGCCAAGGCCGTCGACCAGCTCATCACTGATTTAAGCGAGGTCATTGGGAAAGAACTTGAGAAGGCCGAGCAACGCAAGCGCGAGGGCAAGGCTTACATTCTCAAACGTGGTGACACCTCCGCGCTGTATGGTGTCGCTGGCAGTATCCCCGACAAGAGCATTGTCAGCCGTCTTGCCGAGGGCTTCTTGGACACTTTGTACAAAGCATAAGTCTCAGTTTGCCGCTATTGTGATCCCATGATTTAATCCCCCCTAGCTGTCTTTATTTGTACTGGAGCAGTGGCGTTATTATTATTTCAAATTGCACATATTTATTCCAGTCAATTCCTTCATTGACGCATATAATACAATTCACAGATCCCAGGGGACATAGAGTACATAAGAGATAAAAAAAAGCAATCCGCTCCATGCAAGGAAACCAAAATAGAAGATGAAAGACGCGAGTCAATCGCCCAAGTCCTCCGGAGAAAAGGTAATCACAGCTCCGCTAATTCCGATTTGTATGGGAATCACAGGCTTGTATCGCTGCGCTGCTCGGAAGAGCTCTTCTCAAGATAATATCCAGGGTCAGGCTTGCGCTCCAGATGCACTTCTTGCTTTGTGAGACGGTATTGACATTCTTCGACCTGAACAAGCTCCTTGACTTTCATGATCTGACCGGCGACGGAGGGGGAGACGGCGTGGAAGACGGTCGCCATACGCTTTTTCAAGCCGAGGGCCTTGAGGACATCTGTTGAACGACGGGGGAGTCCAATTGCGGAGCGGAGGAGGGTGATGCGGAAAAAGGCCATTTTGGCTGTAGTTTGAGATCCGAGATTCGGGTTTGGGTGGGTTTGGGATGGTGTTGTCCGAATCGGCTCAGGGGCACGGAGTAAAATTGGTAGTTTTGAACGGAGACAGGTGTGTCGGTGAGCACGAATTGCAAGACCCGTAGCAATCGACTTGATCGACTGGAGAATCGCGGACTTGGAGATCCCGCAAATTCAAGGCGGTGGGTCACGTGTGGATTCTGCCAGCAGCTTGATGGCGGGATATACTTGTTGGACTTCCAATTGAGCCCACGCGCTGCATCTTGCTAAATGTGACGAGACCTGTGTCTCTGGTAGCTTCACACTGTATACCTGCCTCGATAACACATCTCATACCCATATCTACGACTCCAAATCCGCCGACACCGAGCCATTGACCCGTCACAACACGACATCTGGAGATCCACCCGCGAGAATGGCGCAAGCCAGCAACATGGACACGACGGTTGCTTTGCCGCGCCTCGAAGACCTACTCCGCCACCCAGAAGATCTAGACAAGATCAGTGGTCTGAAGGCCGAATACCTACGAAAGAAGGCCGCTGTTGATTCGCAGCTCCGCGAAGGCCTCCGAGACCAGCTCGAGGCGGTACAACGCAGCATCGGCGCTCTAACGGAGGGTCAGCGCCAAGTGTCCAAAACGAAAGATGAGCTTTCGGGAATTGATAAATTGTGCGCCGAGTCGCAGGATAGCGTGGAGGACTTCGCGCAGATCGATCGGCTTGCGCGGATCCAACGGCACTTCGATGCTACACTCATGATGAAGCGCGGACTGGAGAATTTTGGCGCAGATATCCAGGAGGTGGAAGACTTGCTCAGGGACGACGATGACGATATGGAGAACCAGCCCAATATTCTTCGTGCTCATATGCAGATCTCGCGATTGCGAGATTTCCGCGATGAGGCCATGGATCAGATTGGTAAGGCCCAGGATCAAAGCAGTGAAGAGACGCTGGAAGAATACTTTGAAGGCTTGGATTCTGTTATTGAGTGGTTTGATGATCACCTTGGCACGGCTTGTATGAATCTCATTCCTTTGGTGCAGGCGGATAACAGGAGCATGGTCGTCCGACTTGCGGTGATTGTAATGAACGAGGAGAAGAACGATGATACCGTCAGAGCTCTACAGGAGGCCCAAAAGGACCACAAGGATCTGGCGAGTCGGTTCAAGTCTATGAATATTGGCCCGAAGACTGTTCGCGGTTACAAGGACAAGTTCATCCAAGCTATTGAGCTATACGCCCAGGGCCAGTTTGAAGAGACACTCGAGGGATTCCTCGGGGATCCCGACAACCTAGAGAAGAAGTTCCGCTGGTACTTCAACGATCTGTTCACGGTCAAGCAGGGCATGGAAAGTCTGGTCCCGAAGAAATGGAAGATCTTCAAAACATACACCGACATCTACCACCGCATGATGCATGATTTCCTACTCAGCATGATTGACGACCCCGAACTCCCAGCCAGCAATCTCCTCACTATCATCCACTGGAGCGACAAGTACTACAAAAAGATGAAGAAGCTAGGATGTGCACCGACAGACCTCCAGCCTAATATCCTGGACGATCGAGAGCCAGAGCTCGTCCACAAGTGGCAGAGCGTTATCATCAACGCCGTCGAAGAATGGATGGACAGAATATTCAACGCGGACAAAAAGTCTCTTGTCGAGCGTGCCGCAGATGCTTTGGACAACAATGCAGAAGGCCACTTCCGCACAAAAACATTGGCCGATATGTGGCGCATGTTGCACGAACAAGTCATGGCATCGGGAAGCTCTGATCGAGCGGATCTAGTGGAAGGTGTCATCGACGCCATGTTCCGTGCTCTTAAGAACAGACAAAGTGCCTGGCAAGCATTGGTTGATGAAGAATGCACAAAACACCAGAACGGAAGCGCAGATCAGGAAGGTGTTCAACTCTTGCAAGACTGGCTGATCGGCGTTGCAAACGACCAGATTTCATGCATCGACGACAACGAGGAGACGGGAGTATTTGGCTATCTCTCACGGTTCAAGAATGACATTGAGCCTCTCGTCACACCCAAGTACATGGGTACAACAGCCAGCATTGAACTAGACGCCTTGCGCGATGGATACGTCGATCTAAGCACGCACTGCCTGGCGCAGTTCGTTAATCTTGTCTTCACAGTCGATCTTGATACAGTGCTGCCGGACATCTTCACCTCAAAATGGTACGGTGAATATGCCATGAAACGCATAACCTCCACCTTTGAGGATTACATGGCCGATTACACACCAGTGCTTCACCCGTCCCTCGCAGAAATCTTGGTCGAGGAACTCTCTGACGAGCTTTTGGTACGATACCTCTCATCAGTACGGAATAAGGGTGTCAAATTCCGCCGCAATGTCGATCCCTTCACCGAGAAATTCAAAGACGACGTCCTCACAGTCTTTGCCTTCTTCGAAAACTATCCCGATTCCTTCGAAGGCACAATCAAACAAAAGTGGAGGCTTGTTGAATGGCTCGTCCAGCTTCTTGATACGGACAAGGGTCCTGCCCTCGTGCTTGTCTATGAAGGCTTCAAACTTGAGTACTGGGATCTGCAACTCTCGTGGGTTGAGGCTGTGCTGCGCACTCGTGACGATTTCGAGCGGAGCATGATTACTTCTATTAAGGCCAAGGCTGCCGATCTATCCATTGAACGTGGCATGGAGACTATTATGAGTCGGGTTCGATGATTGATTGGAAAATTTGCTGGAGCTGCCACAATACTGATCAGTCTTACGCGCCTGTGCATTGGATGGCTGAAGATATTTGTTTAGCGTATGATGTGCCGCACCCTGGCTCAATCGTTCGCATTCTCATGCCCTGGTGGAATTCGGTTTCCTGCGCAAGGCCCATGCAAGGCCCCTCGGGAAACTTTCCTACCATGTTGCCAACATGTCCCGATAAAGCTATTCTGTCATATTGTCGCAGAGCTGCGCACACGTGTCTACATGAGAGTCTTTAATGGTATCCCGAGCGGGCTTGGGATCTAGTCTATTTAATACTATCATGAAACAATGGAACCAACGTTTGGACAATATTCAAAAAGATGAATTTTGTATTTCTTCATCACAGATGCTATGCTAGATCTCAGTATGCAGTCGTTGACCACCAAATCGCATTAGTCACTGTTGTCACCGCGGGTGTCGTGAAGATCGCTCTGAGGGGTTCAGTGTCCGCTGCGCAACAGCCAGGTATTGCTCGCCCAAACGCTCATTCAGGCCGCGCTTGTCAGCGTCTGGATGCAATTTTTTAGCCCCCATTTCGCAAATGCAGATTGAATTTATTGGAAAGTTTCTGGCCCATATGTAAGATCGATGGGATGCCGGTTTAGGGGAAGTGGCTACGACCAGAGATTGGTTGTCAAGGGACTGGGAGACCAAATTCCGGGCATCAAATGTCATCCGTTTGGATGAACTTTTTCCTTTCTGTTGCTTGTCTTGGTTTTGCTTTCGCCCCTTGACGTAGATTGTGTTAACCAGGGTTGCGTGCAAAAGAAGTGGCCGTGGCTTTGGTTCTCGAGTAATGGCGATTGTGTATGGATCCAGGTTCTTTGACGAGACTTGTCGGTGTGAAGATGCGTTAAGTGGAGACAAGATGGCATGAGCACTCTGTGTGGAGTTGATTTTGGGATTTTGGCTCAAGGGCTTTTTATCTTTCTTCCCACCTTCGTTTAGAATGAAGCCGGCCTCGATGAACTTATCCCTCAGCATCACACAGAATGGATACAAACGACCAGTAGGGTCCACTGGTGAAGCATGCAAGATAGTTGCAGAATCATTACGTGGCAGTGCGTGTAATGACTTCAACGATATGCTGAATGGTGTGTTTGATGTGGATGTCTGTGAGATATGTGGCGAATGTGCCTGACTTTGGCGATGTGAGCTTGTGGCTACTTTCTGAGCTTCATGCATCAGACTTTCCAGATCGAGAGACTGTAGGAAAGCAGATGCTTCTTCAAGACGCTCCTTTGTAAGACTCATCACCCCTAAAGTAAGATGAAGTGTCCCCAGTGGTCGGAAAGCCGTGCTGGGTAGACCTAGGCGGGCTGTACTTATTTGGCCATTGACTTCGGGTGGGCCATGACTTGACTGGTGGAGCTCTTTGAATTTTGCAATCGACTTCTCTAGTTGAGATATAGATACTGAGTTTACCAGAGGCAAACACAGGAAATGAGTCAGAGGAGGTGACTTATTTGCAGGCGGCCTTGGTCGGTCGTTTTCTGTCATGATGGGCCTGGAATTCAGTGGACGAGACAGTAATTTTGACGTAGACCTGTGGGAGGTTGCCTGCTTCCAGAGAGATTGCATATGAAGAACGGAGAGCGGAGTGTTCCGTCAGATGTGAGAAGTGGCAGCTTATGTAGAAGTGGAGTATCACATGCACGGACCATGCGGCAGGCAACCTTGTATCAACCGCAGCTCTCGGAGAATAAAACAGAACTCTCATCTTTTATTTGCATGGATCAATATCTAGATAGTGTGTCACCGGACTGTCTAAGAATTAAGCTGACTGATGGACTGACTTATGCCATGATCCGCTGAAAAACTATCACGAATATGGAGTACCTAGACATAGTTATGAAAGAGCCAGATATTGAGAATCATTGCAGGGTATCAAGTAGTACTGAAGAAGATCGATCTGTAAAGGAGCTAATAGGCTATAGCCGGACAGCCGCTAAGCGTTTTTCTTGCGGCCCTCAACGACACGCATAACATCTGTAACACTATCTTTGTCCCCCTTCTTCTTTTTGGGACCGCGTTTTCTCTTTTGACCACCTCGCTTTTCGTCGTCATCGAAATCTAGCAAAGGGCCGTCGTCTTCTTCGGCTCCATCCTCGTTGCGACTTCCACCGAAGCCCATATCCATATCAGCTGCATCCATCGCATCACGACGACGGGCCTCTTCAATGAATCGCTTCTGTCGCATGGCAGCCTCAGATGACTGGCCCTCCTCACCTTCAGAGGGAGAGGTTTGTCGGAGAGCGGCAGCTCGCTTAAGTGTAGCGAGAATGGTAGGGTCTTTGGTGAACGGGTTGGAGCGATCTCTTTCCGTTTCGGTTGGTAGCTCGTCCCCGAAATAGTTTCTGCGTTTGGTGGGTGCTGTCGGATCAGACTGGTCTTCACTGACGGGTTCTTTCTCCAATTTGCGAGTCGAATCTTTCACCTCACCATCTTCATCATCTGATGAGCCATCGTCCTCGATTCCAGCAAGCGGGTTATAGTCATCTCCAACGCCGGCGAAGATATCGTCATCTTCGTCTTCTGGTGCTGCTTGGACAGCACGGGCGGCAATATCGGCAGGAACCTCCATACCGAGGGGCTTGGCAGTCTTGTCGGGCATAAGGAGTTCTCCCTCTGCGGCAGCTGGTGTTTCAGCTGGTGTTTGAACTGGTGGTTCAAGCCATCGAGTCTTCCGCTTGGTGTTTCCGTCCGCGTCAGTGATAAGGAGAACCTCTCGTCGACGGCCTGTCTCATCTCTCTCCTCGAATCGCTTCTTTTCGGGCTTGCCATCACTCAGTTTCTTGAATCTGGACCCAAGTGTCGACTCTGGTGGTGGCGGAGGCGCAGCAGCAGCAGCGCGCTTTGCTTTTAGCTCCCGCAGGATTTCATCACGAGTCTTTGGCCTTGCAGGCGGTGGTGCCATGATTCCCTTCTTCTTCTCCTTCTGTTCTTTTGGTGCAGCGATAATTTCCTCTTGTCCTTTTTCCTCCATCAGACGCTCGAATTCATCGTCTACATCCTCTTGCTGTTGGGGCGGAGCGGGTTTCTCGGCTGTTTGCGACACATCTTCTCCCGCTCGGATTCTTCGTAGCAGATCCATGTCCAATCCTTTAACCATATGTGTACTTCCTAGGTCACCGCCAACACCCAGCTCCCGACGCAAGTTATCGAATGTAGATTGGTCGATCTGCCCCAGTTTCACCATGTCTTCTAGTGCTTTGATTCGGGTCTCGATGGTTTCATTCTTCTCATCTTCTTCTTTTGTGCTGCGCAATTTTGCACGATCTTGGTAGCCGGTCGGCATTGCAGTACCTTTGGGGGCAGCAGATGACTTGAAGCGCTTGGAGGGTCGGCCATCGGCTTCGCGGGTTTTCTCGGCGAGCTGGCGCGCAAAGTCCACGCCTCCTACGGAACGTCTGTAATAGAATCATGATGTCAGCTTCGGTTTCAATGTAACGAGTCTGCAATCGCGAATACGCACGGAGTCATGGGGATGTTGGACCGCATTCGCGAACCAAGCAACCCACCTGGGGTTGCGCCCCCTCGGGGAGCATTGGCTGCGGGACTTGCACCCTGTTCTTTGGGCTTTGCAGCCGCTTGGTCGACAAGCAACCGTCGGAACTGCTCGTTGTTCATGGCTATGAGCTCGAATGTTGGATTGAGGTCAAGAAAGGCTGTCAGAGGGCGGAGATCAGGCTTGGCACTGATAAGACTTATCGCCAGGCCCCAAAGTTGCCCTACCTACCTAATAAAGCTGCTGCTGGATACCAAGTCACCCGGGCGAGTCTAAAAAAATGACGGAACCCGAGGTCTAGAAGAGATATTTTCGTGTGTTAAATGGGAGCTCATTGGAAGCGAGTTGCAGGTTTTAATAAATTCCCTACAGAGCATCACCATGCCCGACGTGAAAGTTACCAGTCAGGTGGAATTTGTCGAAAGTATGTTTACAGCAGACCTTAAAGCCGGCTTGAAGAGCCAGTAAGTCATATGTTGATGAGCCAAGGGTTCTATAGACATGGAAAAGGGAAAGGTGATAAATTTCAGGTAAAAATGCGATGCGAGGAATTCAATATGGGCGCCCTTTCGGGGAAAAAAAAAAAATCTAATGTGTGTGCGCAAAACATACTCTTTTAGTTCGTTAGATAGTTTCCCAACCACCATTGTTGATCTCTGACTCCAATTTACGACTGATCGTAGCTGGGATAGAGTGAGACAGCCAGACGTCGCGCAGGAGCCGGTCATATCGCTTCTGGTTGAGGATAAGCTGGCGGTTGCGGCGGAGACCAGGGTCGACCTCGCCGTGGCGGTCGAGGTAGGGGGCGTAGTGCCATGATCCAATTGAGTTGTGAAGGTAAAGGACTGTGCATTTGCGGATATTGATGAACAGACCAATGTTCTTGCCACATCTGTGAAAGAGGTTAGTCTTGGACGGCTATCGGAAAGGGAATTACTGACTTTTGGAGATGCTGGTTACAACCACCAAGTTTGTTCGTCATGCAACATACGGCCTGGGAGCAGAAAATGTCTCCACAGAACAGACAGATACTGGGATCGGTGATTTCCTTTTTGGTCGTCGGGCAACGTCGACGATTCGCCTCTTCGATCAGGCTATCAAAGTTCTTCGGCAACCCGACGAGCTCGAAGATAGCGGGGTGGGACAGGCTCGGCCAGAGCCTGTGGTCTTCGAAGCGGATTCCGGAACGAGAAGCATTCCAGTGGAAGATCCATCCGGAGATAACTGCATCAAAGGGACTGTTGCTCTTGCGGGCGGGCTTGACGGACATGAGAATCTCGTCAATGGATGGCAGTTGGAGAGCCTTGGTGAGGCGCTCCAGCTCGGGTGATTCGACGTCAAAGCCAGTATTCGGGAACTCCACGCCGTGCTGGACGTGAAGAAGAATGACTGCCTTGCGCAAGAAGGTCAAGCCGTAGCTTGTGACGAGTCGGCGGAAGCCGGCAATAACGACTGGGGTCGCGGTTTCCTCGCCATCCTTGACATAGCCACTCTCAGCAGGGAAAGAGGAGCCTTCGGCGCGACCGACGGAGTTTGCCTTGAGTTCAGTCACGATGGAATCAAAGAACTGCTTGGTTACTCCGAACTTTTCTTCGGTAAGATTATTGGAATAATGATCGTCCGGGTGATTTGCAAGCTCTTCCTTCAATCCAAGTGGCCAAAGAATGAAGGTGACAGCAACCTTGACAATTTCGGCTACGAAGCACATTTGTACAAGATGGCGAATGTCAATGTGAAGAACGGGAAGCAAAGACAACGAAGATTCTGCAAGGAAAACGAATGGATCAACAGCGAGCAATGGCTCGATGTTACGGACATCGTTGAGCAATGCTGTTCCACTCAAGCAGGGGTGGCCGACAAGCAGCTGGCAGATCTTCTGGCGATGCATCTCTTGGAACTCGCTGGTTGGGCGAGTCTTTGATTGTGCCGTTGAGTGAAGACATCCAACAGCAGCGTATGTCAATGCAGTCTCTGATAGAACGCGCAGATGCGTCAGTATCAATGGAGGGATTTTATCTAGCAAGGTGGAGCCAGGCTCTGACTCAATACCACGCTGCGCAATCTCAACAGCAGCAATACTGAAGCCAAAGCTGCGGATCAAAGAATCAGTATGCACAAGATCCTCCCCATTGTTAGCTTCGGTGGTGTTGTTAAACGCAGAGCCGACGCTGTTCATCTTCAGGGTTTTCTTCATACGCCTGTAGATCTGTAGCAACTCCGCCATAGAGCTATCCGAGGGGCTCGACGCCTGCTGCAGAGGGCTAGAAGGCGTCATGTCCTCAGAAGGAGGGAATATACCTGGCATAGGCATGCGTGCAGATGCTATATACTGTGCGGCAGCACTTGCCGGGAAAGATGATGCCATCAGTTGATCAATCTTTGTTGAGAGAGGAGGAACCAAGTTTTTGGCAAGGTACTCAATGAAAAGGTCTGTGTATGGCTGAGAATTGACCTTGTCCTTTTCCATAAGGACAGTGAGATTTTGCGGTTGGTTCAGTGCATACTTCAAACCAGAACTGATCCACTGATCAAATGAGTCGGCTGGGCTGAGTGGAACCATGGGAGACTCTTCCTTGCCCTTCCAGGTGATGGGTAAAAACGTATTTCCAAGTGCCTTGCACAAAGGACACACAAACTCTTTTAGGGCAGTGTTTTCAGGGTGTTGACGCGCAATTTGTTGAGTGTGGCGCTTTTGGGTTGCTGAATAGTATTGCTCAAAGCAAGAATAATGCATGATGTGTCCACAGCCAGTGGTTACAGGCCCACGCAGTGTGCTCTTTGCATTGAATCCTTTGCTAAGGCCAATCTTCTCACTGATGACTTCACTGCCCGAAGAATCCAGACGCTTGATCGTGGTGCGATTCTCCCCGGAGATACCGAATGGCCGCAGTTCGTCCGCCGATCGATCCAGACTTGAGGGTGTCTTGAGAACCTCTCGGATTCTATCAGAATCCCGGATGTCGGTCTGCCTGAGGATTGTGCTATCCTGGACCAACGCAAATGTACCATATAGCCTGGAATCATTTGTCTCTTCTTGACACAGAATGCAGGTTCCACTGGGGTATTTCCATGTCTTCTTCTCTGGAGTAGCATCTGTGTCTGACTCCATGTCGCTGAAATCCTCCTCGCCCCAATCAAAGCTACCCTGCTGGTTCGTCAAGAATTGTTGTTGTTGAGCCTGGAACTGAGCCATGACCTTGGCTTGTCTCTC
The DNA here is from genome assembly GCA_911197225.1 of Penicillium salamii. Classification (NCBI taxonomy): domain Eukaryota; kingdom Fungi; phylum Ascomycota; class Eurotiomycetes; order Eurotiales; family Aspergillaceae; genus Penicillium; species Penicillium salamii. The sequence goes on along the minus strand of CAJVOY010000131.1, from coordinate 607,042 downwards.
TAGTGCCTGTTTCTTCTTGGTGTCTTTATCATTGTCCAGATCGATCGCAGGGGAGTTGGTGTCAATGCGATCGAAGGGGAATCGAAGAGACGCTGTTGCGGAAGAATAGGTGCGAGGGCGCTTTTGCCACAGACGTTTCAGAATGTGACGGATCTTAGGACCAGAGCCTGAGAATTCGTTCGTGACAGAAATCTTCTCCAGCAGTCCGACGATGGTCAGATTACCTGCCTTGATCTGGCGGGCCTTGGACAAAGCATTCCAATTGAAAGAATTGGAATGATCCTCTACCATATCAGTTTCCTCGGAGTTATCTTCCAGCACTGCAGCCAAGATGAGATGCAAGATCACTTGAAGGAAAGTTTCAACACGAGTGGGCGGGATGCTCGGTGTGCACTCTTTGGATGAAACGACATATTCCAGGCATTGGTGTACAATCTGCGCGAAGAGCATAGTTCCAGCAAATCTGGGAAGATCGGAGAACATGCCGGAACTGATAGGTTGAAGTTTTGGCTCGAATACAATATCAGAGGCATTCTTGCCTGTCTTCTTCGCCATCCATTCCTTGTAGATATTCTCTGCTTCATCTCTTTGGTTCTTTGTATAGTGTGCGCTGTAAGGATCAATGAGATCCAAATGTTCAGGCTTCAATTCGAAAGTTCCGGAGTCACTCAGACCCTCAGGAGGACGGAAGTTCGCAACATCTTCGAGCACATCTTGGAACATGTCGGAATCCAATAGCTTGTCACTGAGACGAGTAGAGAGGTCTGAGAAAGAAAGGGGCTTGAAGCACAGGACGTGAGCAATGTCACGTTTGATGTTCTCGTGGGTCAGATGTGTGCTATCATCGATGGCCGTCAAAGATGTCCGATCAGTCAGCAAAATGACCAATAAATGGACAAATTCTTCCGCAACGTCCACAAGTTGCGAGTCTTCATATCCAGCCCGAGGCATGTAGTTCCGAGCCATCCATTCAACCATGCCGAAACGGTGAGCGATGGTGGCGAGAACTCTGCTAGGATCACAGACCACAAGGGCAGTCTGGAGAAGGAAAATGTCCCTGTAGTAGGCAAAGTCACGAGATGAGACACCACGATACTGGGACATTTGGTGACGAAGACTGAGACCATTGCGAACCCACATTCCAGCCTTCATTTGGGCTAACCAAGCGCAAACCCTAAGAGGATAGTCAAACATGATGAGCAGGAGATCTTCAGGTCCTTGGGAAACGAGCATAGCGTCCGAGGGGCTGGTAAAGTTAGCCTTGACTGTGCGGATGTGTTCTTGTGCATGGGCTCCAGCATTCAAGAGAGCAGTGCGCATCGTCTCACTGCTGATGTTTCGCCCGCACTCAACAAGCCACGACAATGTGTAGTGAAGCGCATGGTGGAAACTGATGGATCCTCGTTCAACCACAAATTCGACTACTCGGTGACAGATGGCGGGACCAGAAGAAGAATATTCAAAGTCGAATGGGGGCAAAACTCTGAATTTCAAGTCGTCCTTGATTTCTGCCTGATCGAATCGCTGGCGTTCGAGACCAGTGGAGTGCACAATGGCGGTGGCGGCGGTGGTTTCAATCGCTCTAAGGAGGTTTACGCCATTGTCGATCTCGGGGTTGCGGAAGGCCTCGCAGAATTGGCGACACAAGCGGTTGATCTCACGCATGAGGATAGAGGCACTAATCCAAGCATCCGTTTCGTACTCAACGTGTTCACCGACGGCACGAACGTTAGGACATATTCCCTGTGACAGCTTGACGAGGTCAAGGAACTGAGGAAGGTATTGTTCCTCAGTCCTAACACGGTGCTGGACATATTCAGACTGGAGGAGATAACGAAGGTCAAGGAAGAAGTGATAGAGACGTCTGTTTGTAACTGAGCCGGCATCAAAGGCCAATGTAGCCTGAGGATCGACCTCTGAGGGTTCGCTAACCTGTCTTGTTGTCAAGAAGGTATAAAGAATTGACATCACCTTCGTCAAGAAGTTCCCTCGCAGGACAATCTCTTCGGTGATCGAGGGTGTGGTAAGAAGCTGCAATGACAGATTGACGATTGAATGATCCGGCTCTCTGTCTGCAATGAGATACAATTGTGCCAAAGCTGTGTAAAGCGCAGACAAACGCAGTCCCATGATGCGTTTGAATTGAGGAACATTGACAACTGTACTAATGTAAAGATCACGCAGATCAGTGCGTGTCTTCTTCCACAGCCGCAGGTCGTAAAGCACCAGCCAGTCTAGACGGGTGCGTTTCCACAGATCTTCATAGGGTGGTACACTTTCACCTGCTGCGGGCATGGGTGGTTGAGACTTCCAGTGGCTCTCTGTGGAGGATCGCTTAAGCCTGCTGTAGGCAGGACCGGGCGTTTTGGGAATTGGTATATAACCAGGGGGGCCTGACTCAGGCGCAGGGCTCCCGGGTACTGAGTCTTCACGGTCAGCCAGTGGCCGATCTGCAGACTCAGCAGGCGCTGGACGAGGAGCTGGTGGTGGTTGACCATTCAGGCTGGCAAGAATCCGCTCAGCCAAAGCAAGTTCATCCTCGGCGCCCTCCAAGTCCATTTCGTCGTCGTCGTCCTGGCCATCCTGCTCGGCCTGCAGACGGCTGAGTTCCATTTCCATCTCATCGTCTTCCTCATCATCAGCGTCTTGAGCCTCGACATAGTCCTCATCCTCGTCTTCGTCTTGGTCGATCACATCGTCCTCAAGAAGATCGTCCTCATCGGCAGTCACGATGACCTGGCCATGAGTAGGAAGGTTGATCAATAAAGTACGACCGGGAAGGTTTTCGGTTTTCTGGTGGTCGTCGATGCCCTGCATGCCAATATCTTCATTATACCCGCCGCTGCCCTTCTGCCAGGGAGAAAGCATTTCCTCGCAGATTATCTGTCGGAAAATCTCGTTGTCCTCAAGAATCTCGCACCCGGCGATATCAGCAAACCACTCGACAATCGTAGCACACATCTGTTCGCGAAAAGTGTCACGCGCAGATCGCACCGTAACAGTGACTTTGATATCTTCGATGATCTTTGAAACGTTCAACAATCTTTCCAGATCCTTGGAGTACTTGATCACACTGCGACCAAAATCGTTCGTTTCGTGAGCACGGGCAATGCCGAAGCTATCTCTTTCACGACAAGCCCGGGTTACCTGGTGCGAAACGTCACGCATGGTATGTTTCTCGTCATTCCACAACATGACTGCGAATTCAGGATCTTCTTGAACTTCATCGCCAGCGCCATACCATCCAGGTCGCAAGCGGGATTCGACCTCATCCTGCTTGATAGCTTCAATGGTCTTTGGCAGGCGCAATTGCTCTGGCGAGCAAGAAATGACATCACAGAAATAGTTCAATGCACGCGATATAGTTAGACGTATCGAAGCAACGAGATCAGGGGGCAGTTCTCGCTGCGCGCGTTCCTTGCCCTTAGCATTGCCGCTATCGGTATGGATCGCACAGAAGAGCGGAAGCCTCCACGCCTCGTCGTCACCACAATCACAGCAGCCGCAGTTCCCAGATGAAAGTGAAATCTGATATTGGTGATCGGTGTGATCAGAGGAATCGAAACACCGGCTGCACAGCACACACGTATCGTCTGCAGCGCATGTCACACATCGGTATGTGGCTTCACCAGCTCGGAAGATATGACCGCAACGCTTGCCTCGTGCCGCCTCGCTGTATTCGGCACCTTCCCGGGCACCCTGTGCTTCTGCCAATTTCCATGGCCCTGCCGGGAGACCTTCCGGGAAAAGCCCTCGGATGAGCTCACTGTCATATCCCACGAGCGATCGGAATAGAAGCTCTAGTAATTCCTTCTCTGCTGCGGGGCCATATCGGTAATTGTGTTTCTTGGGCAAACGTAGGAGACCATCGCCGAGGAGTTTCTCGCACTCTCCGAGTATAAGCATGGCTTGTTTTGTCGGTCCGATTCTCGTGTCGCTCTGGGTGGACCGGCGCGACGATGCGCTATGAAGCTAGGGTGAAAATCGTCTCAAGTCGCGAGTAAACAGGTTGAATAGAAATTTTAAGTGTTAGCCCGAGCCGAGAGTCGGTTTGAATGGCCTGGGCTGCTGATCACGACACACTTGGTGGGGGGGGGGGGGGGGGGGGAAAAAAGAAGGGGGGGGGGGCGGGGGGGCGGAGAGAGAAACAAGGGAGAGGTAGGGGGTAAAAGGGAAGGTGGGACACAAAGAACGCAAGACAACAAGCAACC